>JAMQMW010000610.1:0-19265 GCA_024115155.1 Thelonectria blattea
CCCCCCCCCCACCAACGCCAATCCCACCTCTCCCGCGTCGAGCATCTGCTCTCCGACTGGCTCCGTCGCTCCGTGCCCGCCGAGTTTCGCAACGTCAACGCCGTAAAGCTACTCGGCCCCGCGGCGGCGGCCGTCGTGACCAACTTGCTCTTCAGGCACGCCGAGTGCTTGTTTCGCATCAGGGCCGTGTTTTCGTTTGACGAGACGTGGATCGGGCGCGTGTCGAGGTATTTCGAGGCGACGGTGATTGAGCTGCGGGATGATGAGGCGGATGGGGAGGTTGTTAGGGATGAGTTGACGCCGTTGCCGGGGGACTGGTCCGAGTGCGTCGAGTACTGTCGCCGATGTCTATCTCTGGCGTGTCTAGGCCAGACAGACTATTCGCTCTGGTAAGTCCCCCAAAACCACTCCCCCCCGCCTTTCATCACCCGCTGAACAAACCTAGGTTGCACGCCTGCGGAACTTTCTCCATCCTCGTCGTCCTCACCGTCAACATGATCGAGTTCCCCGACCACGAATCCGTGTCGCAGGACCGCGCGCTGATCGACTCTTGGCACGAAATGTTTGTTCGGTCGGGGCTGGAGAGGTCGCTCGAGCACTCGGACATGTTCAATGTGCTGGAGCAGTTGGATCGGAGGGCGAGGGGACAGGTGAAAAGGATTGCGCAGGGCGGCGGCAGAGACGAAGGAGGGGTGGTGGGAGGGGGGAGTCCGGCAGCTTCACCAATCCCGACTCCGTGGAACTCCGTCCGGCCTCCGCCAACTACTCCGTACCCAAGCGCACAACATCAGGCCCTTCCAATCAACGAGTCCAAAATTATGAAAGGGGCCAAGCCGTACCCTCGAAGTTGTACAAATATCGACGTCTCCCGCGTGCTGGTTCATGTAGTGCGTGGTCTACTCAATAACGAGAAGCACAAGAAAGACCACCACCATGTCTTCACTCTCAACCTCCCCCACAGGCACAATCCTCCTCACCGGGGCAAACTCCTCCCTCGACCTCTCCTCCAACACCAACATCCGCTCCTTCGCCGCCTCTCTCGCATCCCGCATCGCAGATGGCGCGAACTGAACCGCCGTCTCCAACAGGTAAGCCCTCCCCCCTCCAAACCAACACCCAGCTAACTCCCCAGACCCTCTCCCCCATAACCGTCACAGCAATGGACCCCGGCGGCATCGTCGACTCGCGCGCCCACGCCCACCAAAAACCCCTCGTCCGCCTCCTCTTCGCCCTCGTCGACCCCCTCATCCCTCTCCTGCGCCACCTGACCTCCGACGTCCGCCGCGCCGCCGACTCGGCCCGGGACCTGGTAGCGCTGAGCGTGGCCGCCGAGTTCCGGGATGCGCGGGGGTATTACGTCGGGACCAGGGCCGAGGCGGCCGCCGCCGTCAGCGACGACGCTGACGAGTGTCGACGGCTCTGGGATGCGTGCTGGCGGTGGGCCGACATGGTGCCCGGCGAGACGGTGCTCGAAAACGCTGCACCCAGGGAGTGAATGTCGAGGCCTGTCGTGGTCTCGCAGCTTCTCGTATAAGTTAACCCAGTAACCAACCGTGGGTGGGGAGTGGCCACCGTCGAGGCAAATGGTATGGATACGAAGTCGGACAAGACGGCATCGACCTCGTATCTCTCCAGCCGAACAGCTGTCCTCCATCAGATCGCACAAGGCTCTCAAAATCTCGCAAGCTGGGACCAAAAAGTCGTAAATGTAGTTGATTGGTTCAATAATACAAAAAAAGAAAACATTTGACATGCGCAACATGTCACTCTCGACATTGCGCCTTGACCTTTTCGTGGTAATATGCCAAGTTTCGTAACTAGACACTAACTCTATTCCCGTTCAAGTCGGGAAGTACTGATTCTAGGAGAGCCCTCCATTGCGCCGCCTCTAAGGTGAAAGATAATCCCGCGGTCGTTCTATATTCGTTCGTACAAGCACAATGATTGACATTGGCCGCTTAATAAAACTGCTCCCTGTTAGCACATGTAGTCACCCGTCATTCCCACCGTCGACTTACCAGGTTGAGCAGCCACATGCCCAAGAGCATAAGCCCGCACTTGACCCGCAAATCGGATCCCAGCAACAGCGCCGCTCGGGAAATGCGAGCGACACGTTCGTTGTGCATGATGCCGTATGAAGGCTCCTCAATCTTGAGCTCCTCGTCTTCGGCATCGTATGCCGTCTCCTTGGGCTTGACCGTCAACATCTTGACGATGAGGCCCGACGACTCGGCCACGCAGTGGCTGATCCAGAGGAAAATGGGAACAATGACGAGCAGGTCCTTCCATCGGTCGTTGCCAAGAGTGCCGTCGCCACCTCGGAAAACGTCCAGGAGCAGGAGTCCCCTGGTGTCGGCGGCGAGATAAATGTGGTATTGAAGGATAAACGTTTCGAGGGAGCACCGGCCCAGCCATGCGGAAGCCGTCGAGTACATGTTTCGCAGGGGTGTGCAAGAGTTTCGCAAGATGATGAAGGCCACGATGGGGATGAATGACAGGAAAGGGTGATAGGTGGTGTAAACCTCCTTCTTGTCAAAGTGGCGTTGGCAGCCCATGGCAAAGGCCACGAGGGCAAACATCGAGGGCACGATGCCCATCTTGTAGTTCGTAAACCACACCGAGTTGCGTTCCACCCGTTGTTGAACCACGCCCGCAACCATGCCGAAAAAGACAATAAAGCCATCGAGCTGAACACGGAACTCCCACTCGTAGAGACTCCAGTTGATGCGGAAAATGGTTTGAAGAATCGAGAAGAGCCAGCTGTTCAGTGGAGAGAACTTGAAGATACCCCAAACGAGCACGAGAGCGATGCCAATCTTGATCAGCACAGCATTGGTGTTGTCGTTGTACTTGGATCCGATAGCCAGGGTGAAGTAGACAACGAAGAACCAGAAGCTGACGAGAGGAGCAAAGTAGTAGAACATGTAGTCGGTGTTCATCACAAAGGGCAGCGCGCAGCTGAGGATGTTGAGTCGGAGCATGACGCCGGCGATGCGACGGAATCCGAAATCCTTCTTAGCCAAGAAGTAAATGGTGTGGCCATACCCGGTCTGGAAGAGGTAAGCCGCCACGAGGAGCCGCACAAACATGTAGATGCCCAAATGCTTCGAGGCGCCGGTCCAGTGGTAGACGAGAATGACGGCCTGCATCCAACCCTTCCACTCTTCCGTTTGGTCACGCGACATGATGCCGGCGTCCTCCTTGGCAGGCGTCGCGGTGGCCGGGGCTGCGGGGGTTCTGGCTCGAAACTGGGTCCTGCGAACGGTCATGACGGCAACGATGGAGCAAATGACCATCATGCTGAGAAAGTCGCCGAAAATAAGCTCCTTGCTTCCTTTGGCGAAGAGCTGCGTACGATCCGCCAGGTAGCAGAACAGGAGGGCCGTGGGGAAGATGCCGATCTTCATGTTGAGAAGCGGCCTTCGAGGGGTTTCGTGACCACCCATGAGGTCGAGGGCGTCGAAAACGGCGCAGGCGAGGACGTAGAGGGCGATCAGTCCAACAATGACGGTCTGGACAAAACCCGGGCGGCCGTAGTCGGTACAGCATGTCCGGTTGTAGGCGTATCCCTGGAGTCGGTCCATCTTGGCGTTGCAACGCAGGTTGAGCAGGATCTGGGCCTTGATCTCGGCAACAGAGTCAATGACGTGGAAACCGGTTTGCGTGCGGTCAACCATGGCAAAAGGCTGGTTGCGGGAGAGCGCGGGGAACGCGTCGAGAAGGCGCAGGTTGCGCTCGGATTCGATCTGCGAAAGCCACTTATCGATGTCTTCAACCTCGCCCTTGTGAATGCCCTCGGGGCCAGTTCGTTCCTTGGGAAGGTCCTTGTAGAACGGTGGGGCGATGGGAGCAAAGAAGACTTCGTTGCCAACACCATCAACAGGATCCATGGGCGTAGTACCGAATTTAGGAAGGTCTTGCAGGTGAAGCAGATCGGTGACGTTGTTCATGGCGGCTTGGAACTTGGTGAGGGACGCAGGAGCCTCCTCGAGCAGCACATACCAGCTACCAGCGCCCAGCATCATGAGCGCAGGGCCCTGCTGCTTCTCAATCGAGACAGGGTGGTGCTTCTCCTGTGTGAAGAGTTCAATCTGCTTGGTAAGGTCGGGGTTCAGCTCGCCGCTTTCGAGCAGGGGGTTCCAGATTTGCAGCATGTTTAGACCGTTGAACGTCATATTGTAACTCTCGTGTATCTGCGCGGTCTTCTTGGCCTTCACGGCGGCTTTGCGATCGAGCTATCCCGCGTCAATGGTTAGCATGAATCTTCCCATGGAGACATCACCAGATCCGTCGTCTGTAGGCGACAGGAACGTCGGCTACTCACCAGTCGAGCCATTCCCCAAAACACTTGTCGAGTAGTCGAATCGCCAGAAAATACGACATGTCGATCACCGATGCACTGCTTGATGTCGTCGGCGTTGTACTGGCGGAGCATGCAGCCATCCGGTTGCCAGTTCGTGAAGGGCTTATGGGTGCCATTGCCGTCCAGTTCGTTGAGCCAAGTCCCGTCCTTCATAAGCGCACCGCATCGAAAAGGGTCGTCGTTGTTGAAGATGGCCTGGAAAATGCCGGCGAGAAGCAGGCAGATGGCGAATGAGAGGGGCAGAGTGCGCCCGGCGAGGGCGAGGGTGGATGATGAGCGCAACATCGTCGGCGAGGTGCGAGAGTGGCAGACACTCTCGACTTTGCTGAATTAATATGCCAGGGCTATTGCCAACTGCCGACGGTGCAGTTGAAGAATCCAAAGTCCTTCAATCCAAATCCGGGACCTCCTTCGACTCGTTCCTGCGGCGGGAAGCAGATCGATCGGGAGCAGCCAAGCAGCTTATGACGGGGCTCGGGCGCGGCTGGAGCGGCTGGTTCTGCTGTCTGCTGAAGAGCAAGTGTGTGTGACGGCGGGTGCAACACGGCACGAAAACGTTTGAAGCCGGGAAAGAAGCGAGTGGACAGGTTAGAGAACGACCGAAACGAAGAAAAAGAGAGAAACACCCGTCAAGGAGAAGAGGGAAGCGCAATGAAATGTCTAGGAATTGAAGGGCGGGAGATCGAGTCCTCACGAAGAAGGGGGGGGATATGTCATTTGTGGATGGGTGGGGGGGAGATGGAAGGTGTAGGGGGACTGGGGGGGTGTGCGCCTGCCTAGATGTGCGGGAGTCGGGGTAGGAAGAAAACGGGGAAGCAGCGGAACTTGGAGGGAAGGAGCCCTGGAGCCCTGGAGCCCTGGAGCCCTGGAGCCCTGGAGCCGTGAAAGTTTCCAGCCGGACCAGCCCAAGAGGAAAAGCCATTTGGCATCCAATCATCAACGATACGAAGCAGTGAATCACTGTCGACATAATGTCATTCTACCGAGGGCAAACAAGGCATTATGCTGAAAAAAAGAAATAAGACACAGTACACGCGCCATCCAAAAAAAACTGTGCGGCGACGAAAGACCCAGGAAGGAAGGAACGGAGGGTAGCGCAAAGCGGGCAACCGCGGGAGGGGTGCGATTACCGGATTTAACTTAAGCACTGCGGGCGGGCAATGCGGACACTGGTTGACAGGGATCCAATTCCAGCATCACAACCCACTCGCAACGACGAATAAATAAATAAATATTCGGCGACGACTTTAATTAAATCCATGGCATTATCTGTACTTAACCCCCAATAGTTAATTCGATGGTCCAACGGCGAGTGCACTACCGTGCGAACTATGCACACAAGCTTCTTCACAAGCTTCAGCAACCATCCCCCCTCCTAAGCCACTCTCGTCCTCACAAGACCCCTCCGAGTCGGCGAACGGCTTCAGGGGCTTGCAGGCCACGAAATTCGTGATTTTCGTGTCTTTTTTCAGTCCCTCTGCAGATTCTCGTATCGCGGCACGCCGATGGAGGACATCGCCGTCGTCTCGCAGGCCACGGGGGCGGCATTAGCAGGACAGCGATTACGTTGCAGGGGAAGGGATTTTGTTCCCGCCTGGGATTTTGTCTGAGGCGCACCGAGCGCCAGACGAAAAAACAAGCTTCTCTCCACGTTTGACTGGGAGGCATGGATGTGGCTAGCTCGGAGTCCAAACCAACCGCGACGATGCCGCCAATGGAAATGGCTGGACAAGGGTGGTCCAGGTCTCCCAACAGCACAGTGAAGCAGTGAGCACACGATGAGCTGCGATCTTCAGGCTCAGTTTGCCCATCCTTGCCGAGCCCAGCCGATGATGTGACTGGGCGGCATGAGGAATACGCCGTATAGCCCACAGCATTACGTGGATGTCGGCAAATCTCATGGCCTCTATCTCTAACCGCGAGTCTGGGTCTGAAGAAGATGTCTTACTCGACTTGATACTGATATTGTTTGCAGATGTTCCCGTCTGTCCACCCGAACTTTTTTTCCCAAATCTTGCCACCCTCCTTTTTGATGCTCAGCCTCCAAAGCTGATGATGCGCAGCCGCCACGGCGGGAGGATAGTGGTCGGCTGAGTTCCCACGGAGGTGCAACGAGGCAAAAGGAGAAGCCGGGCCAAAACAACTCGGGTCATCCCAACACCTCTCCATCAAACTAGGCCGACATAGGTATGCTCGCCTCCCGCCAGCCCGCTCGCCTTGGCCTGCAACGAGCCGTGCGGGTGATGCAAACATTCACTGTCCTTGGAGGGGAAAGGCGCCCGGGCTCCCGCCTTTGGAGATGGACGTCTCATGTGTGGCGTCGTTTGATCTTACTGTACCACACAAGCACAGTTCTCGCGGGAACAGGGGGAACCGATCAGTGACATGCTGGCCGTGGGTGAGTGGTTTCAGGCGCTGGATGCGCAACATTTGAGTGCCGGGACTCGTTTTTCGAGGCTTGAAGCGAGGCTTCCTTCAAGGTTACGACAACATTTCTTCATTCGTGCGACGCGCGTCTGGCTCCCTCTCGACATGTTCGGTTCGCCTTCTCCTTTTATATCAACATATGCCAGAACCAGCAGCGACACGTCTCCCTCTGGATTGCCTCATATGGCGAGAACTCGACGCCATAGATTCCCTGCGCGGTGTGCATCGCGACTTCGGGCCAACTCCTGATGATGATCCCTTCTCCGTTGCTTCTGCTGCTTGCAGGGCTGCTTCCGGTGGACCATGGACGTCCCTCTTTTTTTTTTGGTTCTGATCCCAATCTCGTCCAACCCCTTGAAGCCAATCAGAAGTCCAGCGCCGCGCGTCGGCGCCACCCACGACGACTGTAAACACTGTGTTGACGCCTGGGATATCACGGCTGACCAAAAGTCCTTTCTCGACGCTGACGTCTCCTTGCGTGTTGCATCTGCTTCAGAAGGCACAACTCCCCGATCTTTTGTTTGTGCCTTCTCCGCTCAGCCCCAATGAACAAACGCTGCCGTTGACGCGTCGGCTTTCGGTCGCCTTCTCAGCCCAACTGAAGGGCTGCGATGAGATCTGGAATTCGGGGCCTTGATAAGACAGCCGTACTCCCCGATTGCGCACGGCACAGTGCGCCATGGCTGCATCAGAACGAATCAACAAAAGGGGCCCCCGAATTCCTGTCGATCGGCCCAGTGGCTTGCGTCTGCCAACAACCTTCTGCGACGCTTTTTCCGCCCAGATCTCCACTCAGGAATCCGGAATATTCTCAAACCTCACAGTCAATTCCACACACAATTCATGGTGGGGAATGGGTAATTTCGTTATGCTGGCCTCTCTCGTCAGATCCAGGCCCTCATTGATGGAATGGGCCTAAATTTGCATCGCACCCCCATGCCGAATCCCAGCCATCCCATCGATCGCCAGTTTGAGAGAGAAAAAAAAGATGCCAAGCCAAACGGCCGAGCGCAGGAACGTGGGAAAGGAGAACAACCTTCTCTGACACAAGCCGAAACGCTAGGATTTCGGATGGTCTCATCGACGAGCATCTCAATTTTCGGACAGCTGTTCTTTCGAGGGGTCCAGCGGGGCCGTTTGTCCTCGATCCCTTGATGCTAAACCAAGGAGATAAAACCGTGGGCGCGAGGCTACTGCAACCCATCGCCCATCTCGTCGTTCGATGGTTTCTGGTTAGTGAGCGACCGAGTGGGCGGCTGAAAGATTTGGCAAACAATCTCCCCTGTTCAGGCTGTTCTAACCCCGCGACCCCTTTTTCACACAGGGGCGGCATTTGAGTCCTCTCAACGGCCCTCGGCTATCAACGTCCAGTGGCAGACGTCTGACTTCTCTCAACTTTAATGAAGCAAAAGGGGACAAGTTTAGGGGTAACTGTCTACTACGGTCATGATCGACTCCGACGAAACAATTTCTTTGTGTCGCCCATCCGAGGAACCGATGCGTGCTCAACATGAAATATGCTTCACTAATCAACCGATGCTGCCTCTCGATTCCTCGCTGCTTACGCCGCTACTGTAAGGTTATTTCTTCGCCAAGTCTTCTGTGCGAGAGCAAGGGCAGAGAACGAATATTAAGCTTATTTGACAGCGCCGCGTTGGGGGTGCTGCTTGGCATTCGTGGCATTTAATTTCTTTTTTTTTTTCCTCGACTCTTTTTTCTGGTCTTCTCCAAGGGTCACTGCTGGTGTGTAGGGTAGGCTCATTTAGAAGAAAAACTCACATCCAGGAGATCGAGGCGGTGGTTCTGAAACTCGAGACATCAGACCACCACCAACAACCTGTGGACCTGTCCACCCGAGTACACAAGGTCGCAGGATCGAGTGTCACCGGTGATTCTGCAGTTGGCCAGCTGCTCGGGTATTAGGAGGAGTCGGATGTAGCGATTGCGCCATTCACTGTCCTGAACTGTTGGGACACCAGAGAAGACGGTTGGGCAGATCTCGTGAAGGTGAAACCTCGATGCCGCCAACCCGTCCTATGCATCGCCTCCTTCAAATGTCTGATCCTCGCCTACCTGCTGCAGCACTCGGCTGAACTAGCACCGCGTCGGCGATACTCCGTGGCACACTGATCACCATTGCAACAAGTATCAAGAAAAGAACATTGTGACGCCTGCGATAGAATACCACCCCAACTCCACTAATCCACCGAATCGACCTCCAATTTTTTTCTCGAGGCCTTGCACAACTTAACGGATACATTTGGACCTTTAGTAAAAAAAGGGGGTTTGCATGGGCCACCATGAACCGATATAGCTGAAACGGCTGTGAGCCATACATAACTGTAATCAGAGGTAATTCTACCCGCACCGGGGGAACATTTTTTGGGCCCGGGCTCGGAATTGGGCCGGCAGAGAGGGAGATGTGTTCATATTCCAACGCTCGTTGACGCAAGTCAAGACGGTTCGTGTATAGCCGTGGTTTTGTGACGTGTGTCAAAGAGAGCGAAACGTTGGGAGCCGTTGTGGGATTTGTGCAATGGGGAGAGCAGGAACTGCTACGAGACACTGTTTGGGATCCGAGTCGGTGTTTGACGTTGCGAGGACGGTTATGGAATTGCGTTTTGAAGCGAGGTGAGTGCTGCTGGGGCGTTTCAGTCAATGTGCGAGGTTTCTATTCCTGTGGAAATATTTTAAATGTATGCAATAGATAGTATTGTGCTGCACTCTTTCGATACAAGTCATGTTTCGCGCGTCGAGGGGGCAATTGAGAATGGCTCAGCACTGGCTTGTTGAAGTCCGAGCAGGTAGGCCAGAAGTTGATGGCAGCGATATGATTCGTATCGGTGAAAGAATAATCGTGATACTCGACGCACTGTAGTTGGTTTGTTCTGTAGGAACTCAAGCTCATGCCATCTTGACGTGATCAGGATCCTTCAGATTAACGTTGGTCGTGAAGCATGAACATGATGGTCTCTCCCGCTTGGCTGATGGAATATAGTATCAGGAAAACCTCAAATATCTCTTCCCGTTCGAGACCATACTGCGCATTGCATATAGTCACATAATTGACCTCGAGGTTGACTATTGAGCCCGGGTAACCTGACGAACGGAGGTGAGCCGACCACGTGGGTTTCTGATCGTCTTATCTCACTACCAACGATGTAAGATCTCGATGAGATAAAAGCGCTGGCTTATCATCATTCTCGTCTGTTGGAATACGCGTATGAAGTTGTGAAATGCACGCCCCTAGCGATTCGTCATGTTCATCAGATTGGCATCGACTTCGGATGAAGCCAACCAAGCCAGTCGCCTCGGCCTATTCCGGTAGTTGGGCTCCATATGGCTGTCACGATAATTCAGCCTGTTCCTTGAAATCCCGGATGACTTGAACAATGCGAGTATGAGAAGTGACGTTCCCGTGTCTTGCGGTTGAGGTCGTGGTGCTGGAAGCACCTTGACATCCAGCTGTGTGGTCGGGACGATGAGTGAAGCTCGAGATGCATTCTTGACGGTGCTATTAACAGTCTGGGCAATTCGAATGTCAGAGTTTCTCGAATGTTTGCTCGTATGCCGTAAGTTTGGAGGTGTCTGGGTCATTGCTCCTTGAAGTTCTCCGTCCTGGTTGGAGTTGCCACTTCACCCTGCCCCAGGACGATAACAGGTTGACTGGGATACAATTCCGCCCATCAAACGTCAAGATCAATACCGAGATGTTTCATTAAGCTTCGAGAAGTGTATAAAACGCAATGAGTATGGGGTGTTGGCCTGGGGCGTCAGCAAGGTGCTCACTTCTCGGTGATTACCGAGTTGGGACACCAGAGGGGGCATTTGTGAGCTTGATGGAGGCAACGAAAGGAAAGTAGGCATAGGTCAGAGGAGCACAAGAAGAGTACTATCTTCGAGCTCTAATTATAATGAGAGATTCGAGATGCTTGGAAGTAAGGAGTTGACCTATACCCTTGGCTCCTCCAAGATGTTCTCGTCAAGGGCACCTAGTACATAAATTTACGTCACCAAGATGGCTCCTGACTGACGGATGATAAATTCTGAAGCAACATGTGATCTGAATGGAAATTATTTATCTCTCTTCGCGCTATATTGTATGCGATTGATCGTAGTCGAGCAACTTGAGGCCTCGCATCGCAGCGAAAGGGGCCATCGCTGGCAATCTACCAGGACACGCGACACCGAAAACCTTCGGACTCCTCAACGCATCACGCAATATTCGCTAGAAAAGGGGACATCAATTTGAATGGAAAGATCAACGAGTTACTGACCATTGTCATCCTCCTATTGAGCAGTCGAGGACGTCGCCAGGTCGTCTAGACCTGGACCTGCGGCGAAGGCGATAAACATGACCAATAGTCAACAAAGTTGGCAAACAAAAGCAATTATAAGTTTGATCCCCCGCAACTCTGAGCTCACATGATGGACCGGAATCGATCGAGACTCAAGGCCAAGCAGAAAGGCAAGGGCCTGGCTGCCGCCACGTCCAAGTCAGGGACGTGTGATGCGCTGCCAGGACAGGTCGTCGGGTGCAGCACAAGGCGTCGATTGGTCGGCCTGGAGGGACAAGAGACCCAAGAGATGGACAAGATAACTGGGGCTGAGATTGCGACATTTGGGCTACAAGAAGATGGGGGGGAGGAAGTCGTGAGCGCCCCGGTCCGTCGAGAATCCACACAACTGGGCCATGGATCGGGATCCGGGACTGCTGCAGTTGCCCCGCTTCAAGAGTGGTGATGAAGAGAACGGAAGTCGGGCGTGGAGAGGTGAACAAGTCGATAGACAGCCTGAATAGACAAGCATATGACCGCATTTCTCGTCTTCATCACGCATCTCCTTCTACTCTACCGCACGAGAGAGGCCTCTTGATATTTCCCTGGCTGCCCCGTTGCCAAGCATCTGGGCCGTCGCACCTCATCGCCCTCGCCCAATTCGCCATCGGTTCGGAACTCGTCAACACCCAAGGGAAGCACACCGACGAATCCGGCGCTAACTCTCCCATGACGTGTCTCTGAGAAACTATTTCTGCTGGGGGATAATGGGATCCACAGAATAAAGCCCAGAATCTGCCGTTAAGCTTAATTTTTCGCTGCGGCAAGAGTTGGCTTCGGCGATTTCCTAATGGAATCACCAAGTGCGCAGGGTTCGCAGGAGAACCACTCGATGACGAGGCGGGATGAGTATGAGTACAGCGAGAGAACGCTGACAAAACAGAATCTGCCGTACTACGTTTTGACTGCCTTTACAAATGGCTGCGAGGACCCGGTTTCGCAGGCTGGTGGTTGGTCTTACGAGGATGCGTCTCTCGCCGGACCCTCGCCGCCCTCCCTCACGGGGAGTCCATCAGGACCGAAGCCTTGGCAATGGCATGGCTGCGGGGAGTTCAGCCCAAAACACCGTCAGCTGAGAGATTTTCCACCTCCCCATTGCCATGATCCCCCCACGGTTAACAAATCGGAGGCGCTGATGACGAGGACGGGCAGCGTCTTGGCTCTGGGACAAAGCTGGGCGCTAAGGAGACGTTCAAAGTATGTTTTCTGGGAGAGATAGGTACTGTATCGGACGGCCCCCTTCTATGACGTGCTCGGCTCGTCGCATGTCACCATGGCCAGACCGGACAAGACTGCGTCTACGGGCTCTTGGCGGTGCTTTCGGACCATCTTGGCAAGTCGTCGGGGCTGCTTGGCATCCTGCGAGGCTATCTTGGCAAAAGTTGAGTTTGCAGTCATAAAGCGAGAGAGCGTGCCGCACCGTTGCAATGGGAAATCAACACGGACAGACAGATCCTCCCAGCTCGAGCAGTCGCAACAGCACCTCGATCCAAGTCACAATGTCCAAGGGAGAACTCGACCCGAGCCAGTTTGGCCGCCCGAGAGACGATGAGGAAGCCCTCACTCGACAGGTCGACTGGAGCAGAGAGGAGGAGCTCAAGGCCAAGAGAAAGTGAGTGCAATGCTCCCTGATTTCACTAGATGGCTGCTGACAAATGGCAGGTTGGACTTTATCATCATGCCCCTCTTGACGCTGGGTTTCTTCTGCTTGCGTACGTCCACAACCCCCCTTCCCTCCCCGTCCTCGGTCTAACATGCCGCGACAGAACTCGACCGAGGCAACATCGCCAACGCCATCACCGACGACTTCATGGAAGACGTCGGCATCAACCAGGACCAGTTCAACGTCGGCCAGCAGATGCTCTCGCTCGGCATCGTGCTGTTCGAGATCCCCTCCAACATGATCCTCTACCGCGTCGGCCCGGGCAAGTGGCTGACGCTGCAGCTCTTCCTCTTCGGCACCGTCAGCACCTTCCAGGCCTTCCAGAACAGCTACGGCTCCTTCATCGCCACGCGCTTCCTGCTCGGCATGACCGAGTCGGGCTTCATCCCCGGCGGGCTCTGGACGCTGTCGACGTGGTACACGCGCAAGGAGACGGCCAAGAGGGTCATGTTCTTTTACTTTGGGAACCAATTCGGCCAGGCGAGTTCAAAGCTGCTGGCTTACGGCATCTTGCACATGCGTGGTGTGGGTGGGCACGCCGGCTGGTTTTGGCTGTTCGTTCTGATGGGCACCTTTACTATCCTGAGCGGCTTCGTCTTGGGCTTTTGTCTCCCGGATTCGTTCAAGAAGCCTCGCAGCACGTTCCTTCCCAACGTGTCCTTCTTCACCGAGAGGGAGCTTCATATCCTCCAGACTCGCGTCCTCATTGACGACCCCATGAAGGGCAAGAAGAAGAAGCGCATCGGATTGGATGCATTCAAAAAGGCCGTGAGTAGCCAACCTCGTGTGAAATCCTTGGCTCATTGCTAATCACTTGGTGCTCTTAGTTCTCCAACTGGCGTCTTTGGGCTCACCTGTTCATCACCATGGCCAACAACGGACCTCAGCGCGCCTTTGACACGTACTCTCCGTCCATAGTCAGGAGCTTTGGCTTTGGCCAGCTCACCAGCAACGCCATGGCCTCGGTTGGTCTCTTCCTCCAGATCCCCGTGTCCTTTTCCTTCAGCTATGTTTCCGATCACTTGTAAGTTTCCCACCTGGGCTCGAGAGATGGCAGATACTGACTGCAACAGTAACCGACGTGGAGAGACCGTCATTGCCGGGCTGAGCTGCCATCTTCTCGGTTATGTCTTCAACCGCATCTTCACCGAGCTTTCCAAGAGGGGCGTTCGATACTTTGGCGTTGTCTGGACTCAAACCTTTGGTACATTTTCGCACCCGCTCAACATTGCTTGGATGTCGCTGGCGTGCGACGACTCGGAGGAGCGAGCCCTCGCCATGGCCATGTAAGTTTTTTCAACCGTCTCCGAAGGCAACGTTGCTGATTCCTCCAGGGTCATCATGGGCGCAAACATTGCCGGCATCTACGGTGCCCAGATCTTCCGAGCCGACGACAAGCCGCTGTACCGCCGTGGCTTCAGCATTGGAATCGGCGTGCTTACCTTTGGTCTGCTTCTGGCTGCTGTCAGGTACATTGACGACCGGATCCGACGCCGTCGCAGTGCCGGTAGACTGGAGGCTGAGACGGCGAGCAACACCCCCTCGGATGAGAAGGCTGGCTCCAAGACTCCTCCTCAGACTTACCCACAGCAATCACCCTCCATCTAGGGTTTGAATGTTGCTAAGCGAAAATATTGTGACTGGGACGTTGGAACTGATCATGGGAAGTCATGGATTGATGTCATCAAATGTGATGATAATCTTGGGACGGCGTGGATATTGGAAAGTGATAGTTGAGGGATTGGATTGTGCGGTGTTGTCGATTGTGAAGAAAGATATTAGTGTGCCTTGAGCGAATTTAATATACCATACTATTGAGCTCATCCCAGACGTTGAACTGCCGCGCCCAGAGGGGCTCAGTTTGACCCGACTATTCCAGAGTCTCAGTTCCATGACTATTCGCACATGTTCCAGTCTGTACCTTGTTTGCCTTGAATGTTAATTACGGCCCTCAAGCCTCAACATCTTTCTTCTCAACATCCTCAAAAACCTCGTCGTCACCATGTCCTCGGTTGAGCAAGCTGTCAAGTCCTATTTCACGATTAATCTCCTCCATCCTCTCCGTGTCTGCCTGAGCTGCGCCCTTGGAGCCAAAGATTACGTCCTACAGACAGGTCAGCGGGAGACAGAGAAAAATAAAAAAAGGAAACACACCATTTCTTCAAGCGAGAGTCGCTTGGTCTCTGGAACTACGAACCAGACAAAGGCGGCGCCAATGTAGGTCAGCAATCCGAAGAGGATGTATGTGCCGTACGTGATGCTGGTGAGCATGTCGGGTGTGACTTGACCGACACTGATGCACTGTTAGACATGGTAATGCTACGTTTCCATGACATGGACATACATGAAGTTATTCCTAAGCAAGCGGGTCAGTACGTGCTCTATCTATCAAGGCATTGGGAGGCTACTTACATCCAGTTGCTGGAAGCGCCAAGGGATACGCCGTAGGGTCGTGTGCTCAGCGGCCAGATCTCAGCAATGACGATCCAGGCACAAGGTCCCCAGGAATCTGCCTCAGTTAGTGAGAGTCAACCACGATGAGGCTCGGGAACATTTGAGGACCGGGGATCACGTACAGCCAAAGTGAACGACAAAGAGCCAAACCATGCATACTGCGGCCCAACCGGCGGTAGGCTCCTCGTGGAAGCGGTCGATATTCCTGGCTAGGATGACGGCAATGATGATGTGACAAGTGGCCATGCCGATGGCGCCGACGGTCAGTACGGGCTTGCGGCCGAGTCGATCGATCCAGAGAACAGCCGGGATAGTTGCAATAAACATGACGATGCCTACCACGCCAGTGGCAAGCAGACTCGTCGTGTTCGTGTTCAGCCCGAGCTGGCTGAAGATCTGGGGAGCGTAGTACAGAACCTAGCAGACTCTCGTCAGCCAACATTCACATACACAGAAACGCAGCAACTCACGGCATTGACCCCGCTCCACTGCTGGAATACCATGGTCCCGACAGCAACAATAACGCGCTTAAACATGGCTCGACTCTGGAACAGCGCCTTGATGGCGATGAACTGCAGCTTCAGCACGTTCCACGCCGTCTGCTCCTGCAGCTGCGGGAAGTGCTCTGCGGTGCTGCGCTTCTCGAAGAGCGACTGGGCCTTGATCTCGAGGAACTCGAGCTCGATGACCTCGTGGTCGGGCGGCAGGTCGCGCAGGTGGGCGAGGACTTCGCGGGCTTCGGCTTCGCGGTCGTGGTGGACGAGCCAGCGCGGGGAAAAGGGCATCCAGATCATGCCGATGAAGAGGATGATGGCTGGGAGGACTTGCAGGCAGATGGGGACCAGCCAGGCTGCGTCGGACTGGGTTTCGAGGCTTGTGCCACCGATGTAGTTGCATCCGCTGCGGGTTGTTAGGGGGGAGGGGGTTTGGGCGTGTTGGGGACGGAATACGTACTAGTCGATCCAGAAGCTGACCATGATGCCAAACGTGATTGCTAGTTGCTGGAGGGCCACGAGAGCACCGCGGACTTCTCTGTGGGAGATTTCAGTGAGTGAGTGGGATACTCTTTGACTGGGAAACAAACGGTGGTGCGCATTCGGAGTTGTACAGGGGCACGATCATTGATAGACTGCCAACTCCCATCCCGCTGTGCAAAGTTAGCTCTGGAGAATTTGAGACGAGTTTGCCAGGATAACATACGTGATGAAACGCCCGGCGAGAATCGTCTGATGACCGGCCGTGATGGAAGTCGCCTGAATAATCACCCCAATAATGAAGACGCCCGTCGCGATCAAGACGCCATACTTTCGCGAGCACACCTCGGCGATGAATCCAGAAAGCAGCGTCCCGAGCCAGGCGCCGAGTTCCAAGATGGACGTGAGCCACCCTTTCTTGGTCTGGTCGGTGATGTAGTCGCCCATATCTGCCATGGTTAGCTGTTTTGGGCACGAAACTGCAGACGGTGAACGTACGGCTGCCAAAGGATGGCATGGTCAGGATGCCGGAGAACATTCCCTGGTTGTAGCCGTAGAGAACGCCACCGATGCAAGCAAAAGCAGCGATTCGAAAGACTTTCCAGTTCTTGACCAGCGCTCGAGCTCCGCTGGCGCCCATTAACGCCTGTCGTCTGGTTAACGCGGCATCGTAAGTGCCGGCTGCGTTTGTAACGCCGCCCATCTTGATCAGTGGCTTGACAATTCCTGGAGGCGAGAGTTGATTTCTTCAATGAGAATTAAAGAGTAATAGTGTCGTCTTGTCCGTCACCAAGAGCGCTCTCAAGCATCTCGAGTGACATCTTAACGTCTGCTTATATACTACAATTGAAACGCTCGTGCTGATATCCTCGGAGCAAGCCTTTAGCCTAAACTGTTGTCGATCATATGATGGGTTGCAAAGATGTTAAACACTAGTGCTGTATTTGCAGACGCTGAATGCTACCATACGCGCGTGGTGCTTCGCCGAGTTCATGTTGACCACTACGTTGCAGCCCTGCTGATCATTCATGATTTGAGGCTTCAGCCTACTCGGCACTCATACATATGGCGGTTTGATGGAAGACACGGCAAAATGCAAACCAACGTGGCCATTAGCCTAAAAGCAAGCTGGTGCTGAGAGAGCACGGGTGGCAGCCTGGCAGGTGTTTCCTGCCACGAGCCGCTTGCGCTGACGGGGCATTTGTGAAGCAGCCAAGTGGATGGGACGACCAGGTGCTAGAACAACGAACGATGGAACAGAAGAACACCCTGGATCGGCCCTTTTACCCCATTTAGCCTATATCGTGACTTGTCCCGCGCCAATGTCTGTCGCCGACTTCGACCCCGGATGTAACCTCCGCCTGGGGTCCCCTCAGACCCCCGCGCTCCGTTTCTCCATGTTTGTGTGTGCGTGTGATGGTTTTCGTATAATAATCGGGAGAGTGGTTACCCTAGAGGGTTATGGGTGCTATTGCGTGTTGCAGATGGAATTGATAGCCTTGCTGCTCTATTGTGGTTGAGGGTCTGGGGAAGGAGACCTTTGGATATATGCAAAGGAGCATTGAACGAAGTCGCGCGGAATTGGAGAGGCGTATTGACAGCTCAGTGAAATATAACTCGGTTGGAACATAATCAAACGCTCAACTGGTATCAACGCTCTCTCGACTCGTCTCCCACACCCCAGTCTGAGGATCATAGTTGAGAAGATACAAAGCCTGAGCATCGCCTTCGCCATTGTACACATGAACCAGATCGAGATTCGGTTCGCCATAATTGCCCATAAACTCCAGCTGGAGCCAAAACTCGGTCCCCGGAGCCAAATCGCCACGATATTGAATGTTGAACGGCTCAGAGCGCACCAACCGCCGATTATTCTCGAGCTTGACCGACTGGAGAAACGTCACGGGCGTCTCGTCAACATCCACGCCGCACACGCCGACTTCGTGCCGAGCTTCCCCCTGTGAGTCGATCCCCACGCGCAGCCGCCGCCGGAGAACAAACTTGGGAATGGGCAGCCCCAGCTCCTCCATGATGCACCTCATCAGCGTGTCCGTCTCGGTGCGCGCCCGCACGGCGACCGCCTGGTCTAGCGGCGTCTTTTGCAAGTTGTAGATGGCTAGCTTGGCCCTCTGGCGGGCGTCGACGATCTGGGGGATGTGGCCACTGGCTGGCGGGCGTGACGGTGCACGACGAGTCGAGGACGAGGCAGAGGTCAGTTGTCTCGGCGAGCTCGAGGGCGCGGTTCAGGGGGACTTCGGGGAGAGACTCGCCAAAGTTGATGATGCTGTCGTGGAGGTCACCGCCGCAGACGGCGTATTTGCCTCCGGTGCGGTGGCCGTGGACTGTTTTTTCGTAGGTGGCGACGGCGCGGAAGTCTGGATGGTTAGGGTTGATAAACATGATATATGCCGAGAGAGTGCTTCACGTGCCGCGGATGAACTCTTTGCCACACTCTTTGCAGTATTCGCGGTTGTTGTTGCCGTGAAGCTCCGATATGTTCTCCTGGCGGTTGGTCAGTAGATGCCAGAATCCTGCAGTGAGATAACGTACCGGTAGGATGCCGCTCCTCCTATGCAGCCCGTCCCAGACACAAGACTGGCCCTCCCCAACAAGGTCGTAAACGTACTCGGGGTGGCTGCAGCGATGCTCGACGGCGAGATCGAGTACCGACGCAAGAACTATACAGCACCTAGCCTTCAACAGCTTGCGCCTTGCCATCCAGCACGAAGATGCCCTAATCTACGCGGAACCCTGGGGCTGGATGTTGCGTGCGTGGGCAGTTGGTAGACGAAGCCCACGACGTCGTGGGCGTCTCCATTGGGCAGACGACCTGTCGCGAGGCAAAAGCCGAAGCAGTTGAGGACTCGGTAGTCATCGTCAGAAACGGCTGTATATAAAGCCACGGTGTATTCGTACACACCATGCGGGTGTTCCCACTTACATGGTGACTCACCGAGATTGTTTTGATGCACCCCTGTGGTACACCCTTTTGGTATCAGGTGCTAAGAGAAGAGTAAAGGACAAGCTGGCAGTTTAAAAAAAAAAAA
>JAMQMW010000062.1:0-33167 GCA_024115155.1 Thelonectria blattea
GAGGTCGGGCCCGGCCGTCACATGCTTTTGAACACGTATGCAGGAATTCTCGCACTTTGGAACACACACAAGCAAGAACAAGAACACCTACAGACACACACATCAATTGAATCCCGCTTTTGACCTCATACATTTTGATCAATTCAACAGCCTCATAACGGCTCATTTAATGACCCTCGATTCTGCCTACCTTGACCCCCTAACTCGGAACGCGATAACTTTCACGCGCTATCCGACAAGTTTCTTAAGGCTGAATTAC
Organism: Thelonectria blattea; assembly: GCA_024115155.1. NCBI lineage: Eukaryota > Fungi > Ascomycota > Sordariomycetes > Hypocreales > Nectriaceae > Thelonectria > Thelonectria blattea. Next base: position 260 of record JAMQMW010000062.1, read on the forward strand.
GGTAGCGCTTATTACCTAGAGGCCGTCGATCAATCCACTTCTCCACTCCATCTCAGCTGCGCCTTGTTCTCTCTTTTTGCAACCTCGAATCATTGATTCATCCTTCTCTTGTCCATGGCGAGTTATTCCCCCTCGTCACACGTCAAACAGCACACTATTGTTCCTTTACTCTCTCGTCTCTTCTCATCTTGATCATTTGCCTCTTCTCTCATTCCTGGCCCTCCACCAATATGATGGCTTTCTCTCTTCGTTCTGGTCTCACAATTGCCTTCGCTTTGAGCCTTCAACAGACTGCCCTCGCGTCGCCCTTTTCAGACGACCAAGTCCCGATAGCCGATTTACCCAGTGCCGAGCCCCTAAAAGTCCCCGGCGAGTCCCCCGCATATTACTGCTCAGATCCATCCGACGACATCTTTCGCATCAGCCGCCTCGACTTTATCCCCACCAACCCACGCGCGTAGGTTCCCTTACTTCCCTCCTCGTCTCTACGCCTCTCATACTCCAATACTAACTATCCACTCGCAGCGGCTTCTATCAAGACATCCGCTTCATCGGCACCTTCCTCTCCCCCACGGGAGACGTTCCGTGGCTCAACATCACAGCCACCATCAACGGCCGCCCGGAGCTGGATCCCATCTACTACGCGCCGCTGTGCGACATTGACGTCTTCCAAAAGGCCAAAATGCCCATCCCGGGAAGCGACGAGGAGTTAGAGTTAGGCTTGCACCGCTCGTGTCCCCCGAGTATTCGGGAGGGTTACGCAGTCATCAGCTCGCCGCCTATTCCCTTGATCCCGAGTATCGTGCCGACGGGGAAGTATGAGGTCAGGGCCGAGGCGCAAACGCAGGATGGGAGGAGGATTTTCTGTGTCGAGGGGTCGTTTGATGTAACTACTTGAGGGATTCGAATCGTTCAATAAGTACTAGTAATTGGAAGTAATAGTTTCGTGATGGTGGTGCAACTTCTAATAAGATCGAGCATATTTATTGTAGCTAGGGCACCATCCATTCGAAAACCCACGTACAAATAAAACAATCTAATAACTTTCCACCTCATGACTCCGAGTCGAATTATCCCGCCACTTCCGCTCCATACTAACCCAACCAATCTCTCCGCCCCCAGGAACAGATCGACACAAATGTGATGCTGCGTGTCTCTACCAATCATCAAACGTCCCCGCGAGGCGAAGTGCATATTCGTACATACGTAGTAAGCCGCCTCCACGCCCAGAGCCTCGCAAGCGACCTAAGAAGCTAGGTGCATATTCAGCTGGTTCCCACTCCCCCTCTAGCTTTTCTATTTCCCAACAAATGAGAGCATCACACGCCCGCTTGGGACAGACGCAGTGAGACGCCGAGTTTCAACCTGACCCCTCATCACCCAGAAAGGTAGACCAAAGTTCTGATTCCTGCTACAATCACAATTGTTCTCCAGCATCCACCGCCACCTCGGCCAACTCCTTCACTCGCTCCTTGTAGACGTTCATGGAATGGACGGAAAAGTCGCCAAACAGCGTCTTCTCAACCGTGGCGGCCGGCACCTCCAGCGCCTTCAAAACCACATCGGTGCTCTCCTGATTGACGTCCCTCAAGACGACGCAAACTCCGCTGGGGTGTACTCCGGCCGCTGATGGGATGTAGCCATGGGGATAGTTGCTCTCCCGTTTCTCCCGCGTGAGCACGAAGACATCCAGAAGGGCCTTGACGAATGCCGGCTGGGCCAGCACAACTGGATCTCCTTCGTTCATGACGGCCAGAAACACGCTCGGCGAGCGCGGCGCGATGGGCGTGGACGTGATGGGCGGGGCCCCGAAGGTGATGCAGTCGATCTGCTCGAAACCTACAACAGCATGAGTGTTGATCGGGTAGTGAGGCGTGGAAATCAGGTGAGCCACTCACCAGACACGGCTTTCCCGATGCTGGAGCTGGCCGAGCTGCAGCCGTCGTAACACAGCTGCGCAATGGCGCCTCCCGCAGAGTGCCCGGTGAACAAGAGGCGGTGAATCTGGGCGTGTCCGGCCACCATCTTCGTGATATCTTGTGCTATCTCGTCTTCGCTGGCCTTGAACGACTCTAGGAAGCCACGATGGCATCGCCTGGACTCGCCCGAAGTAAGGACCTGGTAGATATTAGCAGGAATTCCTGTAGAGAAAATCTACGGAGAAACCAATGAGCTGACCTCGTCTGTCGGCTCATCGTTGAAGTTGGCCAGCCAATCGTGAAGCCCTACCGTGCCCCGAAAGCAGACGACGATGGTCCCCGCCGACTCTACGGCTTGGATCCGTCCCTGTTTAATGTGGCGGACGACATTTCGAGGCTTTATCATGATTGTGGCATCATCGTTGGCCGAGGGGTCTCCGTACAACTCAGAGGAATGTTGAGCAGCCAAGGTGATCAACCGCCATGTCTCGACAGGCCTGAAACGAAGTTAGACCTTCTCTCGAATGACTGCAAGAACAGAGAATATTACGGCTGAAACTTCCGAAACCCTTCTTCCGGCTCCAAAAGTCGGCTCTCCTCGAGGTGCTCAACCTTGAAGAGGTACTTTGAAAGGACGAGTTCAGCTGTGCATCGGTCAGTCAAAGCCAAGGACCTACAAAGCCTTTCCTCAATGGACAACTCTACCTAAATGGGCATCCTCGCCCTCTAGAATCACGTCAATGTGCTTGTACGCTTCGGCCGCCGCCTTCAAGGCCGCTGCGCTGTTGGCGCTCGACGCCAGGGAGCCAGATGCGTTGCTGGGCGCCGCGGACGCTTTACTGCCGGCGGCGAGCAACGAACGCGCGGTTGGGCTGGAAAAGGTCATGTTGACGGCCTTGAGTCGCTTGGAATCATCCAAGTTTGGGGCGGGATCGCCTTCAGAAAACATCTTGTTGTTTGTCGGCATAATGGTGTCTCGGGTCTTAGCGTTTGAGTTAACGATGAAAGTTGAGTGACGGTAACGAACAAGAAATAGCCAGGTCTTAGTCCAGTATAATTAAGGCAAGAATGAGTGAGGGGGTCAGTCAGACAGTGGCAGCCTAGGGCGCGTAGGTCTCCATCTTGTTGCAGAATGCGGCTGGAGCTAGTGGTGGCGAAGCACCAGATTATGGTCCTCGCAAAGGTCTCAGCACGCATATTAGCCGGACTTAGGCGGGCTGTTGGGAGCACCTCTAGCCAATAATTACGGCACATTTACCGCGGTGTGTGTGACTTGGGCTCGTAAGCCGAACGTCCTGAGGGCTTATTGGGTAGTCATCCGTCTCTCTGTTCTATTTTTCTCTCTCTTTCAATCCTGATACTTCATCATCTCCGTGCCTCGTTTTCATTCCAATTGCAACAACACACTCAACTACATATTGACCTCGTCATGGAAACATCAACCGGCGGCGATAACCCGGCATCGGGAGACCACACACATGCCGAGACGGTGGACTCGCTGTACCAAAAACTAGAACATCTCTACTGGAAATCCACCACACGAGAAATCTGCAACATGCTGCTATTCTACAACGCCGTCTGGGGTTCCGGGGCGGCTCAGGACTCGGATTTCTACTGGGAGTCTCACCCGGCCCTTGTAGGAGAGAACTTCCGAAAGCTGTTCGAGACATGGAGTAGGTGCCGACAGAAATTAGAAAAAGGTGCTCTGCTGACTTGGGTTCCTTGGAATGTAGCGGGTGGCCAAAAGGCCTTTTGTGGACGAGATTTCGACACCACCGAACTCGCTGCCGAAGCCGAGAGGCGAGCAGAAGGTAAAGGAGTTGATGCCCTGGACCCTGCAGAAAGCAGACGTTAATTGGCGTAGCTCATGATGGCGTCGAATCGCCTCAGTATCGATGTGCTCGATATCTCCTTCAGTCGTCTGGTAAGGGTTGTGATCACCGTCAGCCTCTGCTTACTTATAAACTACACAGGTCTTCTAGATATCGACGTTCTTGCCGAGCCATCCTTGTCCTCGTCCTTGTTGTCGACCAAGTTGAAAAACTTCAAGAATTTTCTCGACCAACAGGAACAAGACCTGGACCTCAACGGTGAACAAACTGGTGAGTTCTCCTTGGATGGTACCATGACCTTAGCAGGGAGTCAGCTGACTGAGGTGATGTCGAATAGTCGAGCGCGTTATCATTGATGCGCAAGGTTCCAACCATGTCCATGTTGAAAAGGGCGAAGCCGAATGTGGTCAAGTTGGCAGCGTCGAGAATGGCGAACGACACATCGACGCCGACAACAAACCAACCGCTTGGCTTCCGGTATACTGTGCCAACTGCCGCAGGGGAATCACCACAATCTTCTACTTTCAATGTGCCGAAGGGTGCATGTAAGTTGATTCTCGTTCATGCATCATCCCCTTGTTGTTGAGCAGGAGCTGACATTGCGCTGTCAGGGCCGAGCCCGTTTTCCCCCTTCACGTGCACCTTCGCGGCAAGACCAAGAGACTCAAGAACATGAATCAATACGAGAAGCTGGGTCTCCGGAGCAGACCTCGCCGGTTGTGTTATTCTTGTGGCCAATCATCTGCCCAAACTGAAGAGTGCACCTGGGATCACATGAGGCGTCTCAAACAAGACAACAAACCCATTTCAAAGAAGGAGGCGCTTGCTGGGAGGGTGCTCCTACGGGACGTGATATTTCCCGCATCCTATGACGTCAGGTTACTCAGTTGGAACAAGGTATATTCTAAGAACCTTTTTCTATCCATGGCCGCTATAGGTGGCCCAGGTGGATATAATGTCTTTGATGAGATGGCAGCCGTGATAAAGACCCGACAGCAACAGTTTGTTCCGAGCGGCTTCTTCCACTTGGCCTTCATGTTTGGCCCGTTGATCGTCGAAAGCGGCACGGAAGAGTGAGTGCGATGGCTTCGATCCCTTCATGTTCCTTGCTTGAGGCTAATTCTTGACAAGTTCGAGAGGCGGGTGCCTCATCTCTCCACGCCCGTTGCCATCTCTGCTTTGGGACAAGGAGGTAGTGTCGGCCTCGATCGACGGCTGGATCCCTCGCGAGCCTGCAATCCAGCACGACTGCCTCGTATTCTACAAGGACCGCGATACCGGGATGCGGTTGACGAAACATCGCGCCCAAGATACTGACAACGTTCCCATTCTCGGCAGCGTCAAAACCGTCTACGGGGGCGCCTTCTCCGGGTATCTTGAAAGTGAAGAGGATGAGCGCGATTTGATCAGCATCTTCATTCAGGAGGCAAAGAACTGCAACTTGAGGGGAAAGAAATCCGTGCTACGACGGGAGAGCCTAAAAAAGGCCGCCGAGGCCATCGCCGGTGCCATCAAACGACTGCTCGAGAACAGAGTCAGGGGGCATCTTTGGCGACTTTCGCAGACTTTGATGGACACGGTACTCAAGTTCAACACCGTCACTCGGAACTGCCAGAACTTCCTGGACCGACTTCTCAGAGGCCAGTCACTCGAGGCCTTCTTTCCGCGAACCCCCTCGGAGCCCGTTTCGACGCACGAGACTACTACATCTCAGGAGGCCGGCACACGGGCAGATATGTCTTTGCAGTATCTCATCAGCTTCGGGGATCGCCTCGTCCCGAGATATCACCACGCTCAGCAGCAAAACAGCCTCGTCGCGGCCTTCTTCCTCGGCCGGCTCGACCGCAGCGATCTCATTGACTTCATTCAAGGCCTGCTTCACAAGCACGACAAAGATCAAGCAGCAAGGAAGTGGGATGAGCTGCTGGTCCAATACCAGCCTCTCGGCGACTCCGCGGATGGGACACGGCAGTTGAACGCAGAGTTCCTCGACATGCTCTGGCTGTTGCCGCGTGACACCCTCAGCATCCTACAGTCCCATTTTCTCCGACCTTGTCATGCGTACCAAGACGGGCTTCTCGACGCAAATGGGTGGCTGGTAAATCGACTTCGAGTCATGCGCCAGCTCGACCTTTTCGCGTCGGCTGCTGGGGCGTTCGGAGCTGCCCTCGTCGACGTCTTCCGGCGTCAAGAGCCACTTCTCGAAAGGGTGGTGATGCCGCACTCGATGATATATGGTCTCCTCAGGGCGGATGAGCGCGTACGCACTATTGAGGTCTTTGGCTCGGTATGCTACATTGTTCTCGGCCGCGAGACTCCAAAGTGGATTGAAAAGCTCACCACTGCTGAAAAGGCGCTGGCTGTATTTGCGCATCGTCTAGCGAAGCTCAAAGGAAAGCTAAGTGACCAGGATGTACGAGATCTGGAGTCGCATTCGCGCAAAGGCAACGAGTCCGGAACCGAGCTCGTTCTACGCAAGATCCCCGGAGCGCTGGCCCTGCTGGCCACAATGTTTCTGGCCCTGGTGCATCACAGGCACGTCACGCAGGTCAGCCTCGTCATGGGCATGGCCAAGACATTCAAGCTCTCCACCATCCCTCTCGTCTTGGCCGGCGTGGGGGCAGACCACCTGGCCTTCAGCTGGAACATGGGCCTGACTGTGATTCTTCCGAAATACGGCAAGCTCAAGGCGGCTCACGGTAAGAAACCTGGGCACAAGCTTCGAAAGCCGAGGCCCAAGGGGAAGTGAGCGGAAACCGATGCCATGGGATCCTTCAAGTGAGGCTAGCTAGATTAGCAGCTGAAGAAGATTTGGCAAATCCCGACGCATCATGCCCTTGGGATATAAATGCTCCTAAACCTGGGTAGATAGGAGGCAACTATTGGAGTATTCTTGCTGCTAGAGAATGGGATCTGATCAGCGGGTAAATTGTCTCGTCACGTAGGATTCACGAGACGAAGTGAAGAGGGGTTATTATTGAGAAATTGGCATTTTCTTGAATGGTTAGCAAGTCCAGCCAAAAACCTGGTGTCGCCTCGACCTCGTGAAGTCACTGAGACAATGAACCATGTGCGCAACGAACGCTAACACGTAGGTGCCTTTGTCGTGAGTATGGGCTTCAGAGAAGACTGATATCGAGTGCTAATTGTGCAAAGCAAATAGCAGTCGTCAATGGGCCTGCTTCAAGAAGCTCCTTGTCCGTGGGAAGAGGTTGTGGAAGTTGGGAGGGGAAGTACCAAAGTACCTCTGTCGTCGATCTTCGGAACGGAACAATAAAATCCCGCCCCGCCATGCCCCACCCGGAGAGGAGGTACGTACGCTATCCGAGCTGCCACATCGTCATCGCAGCACCATCTTCCCATCGAGAGCCCGACTCTCCGACTCCGCCTGATATCCCCTCCACGCCTCTGCCCATTCCCACAGCCATGGTACTTGATCTCCCCGACGAGCCGGACTCACCGCTAATCGTTCATCCAGTCAAACCTGCGATCCTACCGAAACGCCGTCCGCGCGTCCCTCCTCGCTTCCCTCTGCCTCAGCGACTTTGCTTCCCAGATATCCGAACGACACAATGTTCCCGAGGTCGAGGCCAGGACGTCTCCCGAGGTACTTCTCAACAACATCGTCATCGCCCGCAACAACGACGAGCGCGTCCTGATCGAGCCGAGCATCAACAGCGTGCGCGTCAGCATCCGCGTGAAGCAGGCCGACGAGACCGAGGCCATCCTGATGCACAAGTTCTCGCGCTTCCTCAGCCAGCGCGCCGAATCCTTCTTCGTCCTGAGGCGGAAGCCCATCCAGGGCTACGACATCTCCTTCCTCATTACCAATCGCCACACGGAACAACTGCTCAAGCACAAGCTGGTCGACTTTGTGATAGAGTTTATGGAAGAGGTGGACAAGGAGATTTCCGAGATGAAGCTTTTCGTAGGTGCTGTGTGGTCGCTTGATGGAAACCGACTAATACCAGAGGTAGCTGAACGCGAGAGCGCGATTCGTGGCCGAGACTTTCTTAGCACAGGCAAGTCATCTGAACCCGGGAACTCTGGCCATCAGCTAACAGCCTCCAGTTCGATTAAGAGGTAAGGAACTTGGTGGAATAGCACAAGACCGGCACATCCAATGGATTCAGACCGGACGACCGTTTCAACCGATGACATGCTGGCCGGATTGGGCCAACCGACATGGCAGGTACCAAGCCCGCCGAGCCTCGAGACGACGGTTGAGCGTGCCGAGGCCGTAGACTAGACAAGGCGGGAGCGTAGGCGTCGCTGATTTGGTACCTCAGATAGTTCAGGTCAGATGAACTAGATTGTATTTACCTTCTGGCAAACGGCGAGTGTCACTTGGTAGTGTCAAGCGGCCTCGGATGGTTGAGGCGTGAAGCAGTTTTGATCGATGAATTCGTGATATTGAGGGCTGACCACTGAATTCTGGCTTCTATACTCGGGCTGGGAGAAGAGAATCCCGAGTCACTGTTTTCGGAAAATAATCTATCATGTCCCAGATTTGTTCCACACCAGTCAGGTCTCTACCACCGAGGAGGAATTAACTAGGTCTAGGCCACGATACGATCTCCTCTTTTTGATGCAAAAGGCAAATGTTCTCGCGGGAGCGAAAGCCCTCCCTATATTCATTACAACACTTTCCAGTAATCACTTCGAAGCCCGGGGCATGTGGCTGGAAAGGCAGCACATGCCAGGGAGCTCGCATTGTCCTCTCCACGACGTCTCCCTCAGGCATTCGAAGCCCGGGGTCGGCGGTGTGACTTTAGGGGCCACCAGAAATCCTCACCACACAAGATGCTCTCCCAAGTCCCAACAAAGTTGATGTCACTACTCATTGAGGTGTGACGAGCTGGGGCAACGAGTTAACACCCCGACGGTTCGCGACGCCGACGCAAGATCGGTCCAGCCATAGAATTTACAACTCCAAATACGCCAGGATTCCGACTATGCCACTTGTCAGTAAAAACTCGGGATGTTTATAGTTGGCGAGGTGCATTACACTCGTACCACCCAGCACCCAACGGGATATCCAATTCCAAAGTTTGCTGTCTTGGGCCAAACGACTTCCAGTCTCATCTTCTTCAGCCTTCGCATGGTTGCTGATTTACACCGATGGTCGAGTTGGTCCAGAGTGCGGATCGCGCTTATGCGAGGGAGGATATGACCTATGAAGAAGTTAGAGGTCCAAAGTCCAGTTGAGGCACCCCCAATAATCCATCAGTACCTTGGGTTTGATTCCCGTTCGAACTCCAACCTTCCCGATTCCTCTAGCCATGCGGTCCGTGGCTCTACCTCTGAGGTGGTTCATCCGTTGGCGGCAATTTCTTCTCGACTGTTATGGCCTCGTTCGTGGAAGTCGCCACCTTTGTATAGGTCACCCCCTTCGCAGTCGTCACCTCGCTCGTAGATGGGTAGTTGTCACCTCATCCACCAGTACCTCATCATCCATACTCCCCCTCCCCCTCCCCCTCAAACTCGACCCATCATCCACAGGCGTCGTCCCATCCGTGCAAGACATCTCCGTAGCAGGAACTTCGTTGGCGGGCACCTCGTGAACAGACACCTCCGGCGGCGGCGGCATCGACCCAGCCAGTTCGCAGATGGCCCGGCTGTCAATTTCGTCAGGCTTCTTGGGCGGCACGCTCTCCGCGTGGAGCTCGGCCTTTGCAAAGATCCAACCGCCGCCGCCGTCTTCGGTGCCCCTCTGCGCCAGCTTCTTCCTTCTGCGCTTGATGAGGAATGCCATGGCAGCGAGGAGGGCCAGACCCAGGAGAACTCCGATTACGGCACCTGCGATCACACCCGAGCTGGGTTTGCCGCCTATGTGACAACGGTTAGCCTGGGGTTAGGGGAAAGATCGGATAGGGCCGGTTTGGTTCGAACCTGGCTGGGGAGACGCCGACTCTGAGGGGCGGATTTGCGTCGTGGTTGGTTCCGAAGACGTCGAAGATGTTTGACTCGACTGCTGTGCGGCAGTCACCGTTACTGTCGTTGGTTTCGAGGACGAGGATACTTTGGAGGATGGTTCCGTACTTGTTGTCGCCGCAGATTCGGATAAATCGACGGTTTTGACGTACACCACCGTCTGGACCTTGCTATCGGTGCCAGTGAAGACGCCTGTTATAGTCGTGAAGGAGGCAGAGTCAGTATCTTCGCCACTGCAGTACTCGATGATCTGCTGGAAATCCGGCGGAAAAGTCGTGTCTCCGACAGCTCCATCCACGTTGGCCGTGTAGCAGTCCAGGCACTCGTTGTAGGCTTTCATAAAGGAGCTCGATTTATCACAGGTTTCGGGGGTCTTGCCATCCTCCTGCGATATTAGGTATGCATTATCTATTTCAATTAGAATCGGCAACATGATTTGGGAGAAGTCAGAGGCAGATTTTTGGACTCTCAGTAACATACTGCAAACGTCGTAGCAAATCGCAGGGTATGTGCTGGCACGCCTCGTAAGGCCAAAGCCAAAGTTCGCCCTCATCGTGGATTTTGTAGCCTGTAGGCGACGAGCGACTCGTGTAGTCGCGAAACAGGAGTCACGTTGGACAAGAAATCTTGGCTTGATCTCGAAGATGCAAGAAGAGAAAAAGATGTGGCAGGGGCGGGGAATAACTGTCGAGAGTCGGCTCAGCCCGACGCAGGATGGTCCTCAGCTGCGCTCAGCTCCAACCGGTCTTGGCGTAAGGCGCAGTCATGCCGCAGATAAACAATTTTACGCACGTATTCCCCTCTGATTGGAGTGGGAACGACAATGTGCATATGGCAACACACAGTCTCTTGGCTAAACGACGGCCTGCAGGAAGGTGACCACCCAATGACCAAATCTTGCAGCGGGTTGGGGTAATATTAGAAGCTGCTGTGGTACGTTTAGAATCCGAAAAAGAGAAAATCCGTAAGCACTATTCCGCTTTGCATGTCGTTGGGAATTATATTTCAGATATCTGTCGGTGGTCGAGTGTGAGAAAGTTGGGGGCCAAGAGTCAAGACCTGCGCCTTGGCTGAGTTGGAGGCTTGACGATACTCCAAGGATACGTAGATTTCTAACATTCCCACTCGCTGTTTTCTCTTGTTTCATTCTCAATGCCTCCCAGATTAGGTAGGCTCTTACGCCAGTTAAAACAGACCACTTATAAGTTCAAGTCCGACTGCCCCGCGATCAGTGACCCTCCATGCCATCCGTTTTTATCTACCACATCACAGGTTTATAGAACATGAAATTGCGGAATGCCTTCAATCTATTCACTCTCAATGACACTCATCTCCAAACTATTCATTTTTGCCTCTCGAATTCGCCTACATCGGTCAACTCGTTCTAGGTCGTCGCTACGGAGTGCGTCACGTGATGGTTTCCCAGCATTTTTCGCTCGCCTTTCGTTCCGAGAAACTCTCTTGAACCGACGCATAGTACGACACTGCTTCAAAAGTTCACTACAAAAGACTTGACACTGATACAGACATCCATCACATTACTTCTACTATCATTCGGTCTCGACAGCATTTCATTATGGTCACTGCTGGAACGCGTCACAATGTCCTGCTAAAAGACCTCATGGTGCTTCAACTTGGCCAAATCGATCTCCTGCTAGCAATGTATGAGTCGGATAACGCCATCTCGATTGATGCCGCCTCCTCGAGTTTACTCGAAACCCTGAGAGAGTGGTGCGATGGTGATCGGGAGACGGTGCCCGACATTGCTGAGCCGTGCGTGACACTGCAGCTCAGTCTCGAAGTTTCTGAGCCAAACGACGACTCTTCGGAAGCAATAAAATCCTTACAACTTCATTTGTCCGTGCCCTTGATATGTCAAGAGGATGGAACAACAGCCGAGACGGAACCACCGGCCGTCAAAACCAGGATCCAACAACCAGCATGGATGAGCAAAGGCGAAGTAGCCCAGCTAACTGCCGAAATCCCCGACGAAGACATCTTGACAGTCATCGAGCACCTCAAGGAGGCCGCATCCGAGCACCTGGAGAGATCAAAACAAGCTGAAGCAACAAAGGACCTCTCCACAGACACACCAATAGTCCGCGTCTGGTTCTACTTCCCGTCCATCAGCACGCGGGCCAAACGAGACGACATTGTGCACTACGCCCCGGGCTACGGCCTGACGGGGTTCCTCTTGGCCGGGAAGCCGGGCATGCTGTGCCTCGAGGGGGGGTCGGCGGCGATTGACGACTTTATGAAGTTTATCAAGACGGAGAGCTGGGGGGATATACCCTCGGGGCATAAGAAGGTCAGCGAGCGGTATCGGGAGGTCGGGGGGGATGTGGAGAGGGCGTTTGGGGATATGAGGGAGATTACGGATTTGGTTGGGGAGCGAAGGGGGGAGAGGGCGAATCGGAATGATATGAAGGCGTTGGAGGCGTGGTTGACGGAATGTGGGCTTGGGGAAGCGTTTGGAAAGGTGATTATGTAGGATTGGTGTAATGGTGTGAGTTGGGATAAACTGGTCAAAGGGCTACAATTGTTGCGATAGCAAGTTACCTAAGTTTCAGAACTTCCTGTGAACCGATTCGGACTTGTGAGTTGCTTAACTGGGATACTTTTGTCATCAAAAGTCTGGAGATCATATAGATCGACATACATTCGGGACTTGAGGGAGGTCAAACTTTGTACATATATCTTATTGTCGCACTGAATATAGGGGGGTCTTTCGCAACTGCGAGAGACATTTGTCTTTTGCAGCATTTATAGATGAAACTGAGATTTCGACCCAGGCTATATATATACTTGCGATACGTGTAGATCTGAACAGAGGAATGACGAGTTACTATGAGTATAGCACGACCGACAATTAATGTCAGTCCTTTCTTCGCATTCTTTGCAACGGGTAAACAGAGAGGAGTTCTTCATTCCGTAAAGGGCGAGAAATTTCGAGTCTCCAATGGAAAACCGCAACGAGAATTTAATGTCTCTCAATCCTAGAACATCAATATTTCCAATTATTAACATTTTGAATCTGTTTTGAGATGATCACTTTGAGTCTTGGTAGTGAACCACCTTGCCACCCTAGAGGTTGAGTGGAGGTTCGGGGATGGCGGGGGAGTTGGAGATAAGATAAGTCCTGATAAGATAATCCCGATAAGATGATAAAAAATATTTCGCTGCGTAACACAAGAGCTCATCCCGCCAGAACTTTGACGGTACAACGAACTCGACGACGGCAAAAAACCCGCCAAACCCAGCCCGACACCGAATCGCCGACAAGGCAAAAACGTCTGATGGTCGCCTCCGACAAGAAGCGCAAGCTTCCCGCCTCTACCGGTCCCGCCCCGAAGCGCTCCAAGAACTCGAAACCGCAGCCCCGACAAGCCAAGAAGAGCCGACGCGCCCTCGACGCCGAATCGCTCGCGTGGAAGACGGTTGGCGAAGACTTTGGCGGGCTTCAGGTCATTGAAGGCGTGGATGTGGTGCGTGATGGTGACCGGGTGCAGTTCCTGGTGGCTTCGGACGACGACAACAAGCAAGCGATAGGAACGACCGAGGATGCCGACGAAGGCGACTCTTTTGAAGGCTTTGGCGACGACCCTGTGGAGGGCGGGGCTGTCAATTCCGGCGAAGCTGGCGGTTCTCAAGTTCGCGTGGCGAGCAAGGACGGTCGGGGAAAAGATGAGAAGCAAAAAGAGCGGAACGACAGGAAGGACAAAAAGGACAAGAACAAGAACAAGAAGCTGGGGTCCCAACAAGACAAGCAGTTGGCAAAGGCCCAGGAAGACGTACAAAAGTCCGCTCCACGCGGCGGCAACGTCTTCGGTGCGCTGGCCGACGCGGAAGAAGACGACGTCGACGTGGCGGCCTGGGTTCCTCTGAACCTGTCGCCGCAGATGCTCTCGGCCGTTGCCAAGCTCAAGTTTAGCAAGCCCACGACGATCCAGAAGAGGGCCATTCCCGAGATTGTGGCGGGCGAGGACGTGATTGGAAAGGCGCAGACGGGTTCGGGAAAGACGCTCGCGTTTGGCATCCCCATGGTGGAGAAGTGGCTGGAGATGTACGATGGTCGAGAGGATGCGAAGAAGTCGGGGCCCATGGCCGTGGTGCTCAGTCCGACTCGCGAGTTGGCGAAGCAGCTGGGAGATCACCTCAAGGCGCTCTGCGACGGCTTGCCGACTGGCCCGTACGTGGTTGTGGTGACGGGAGGTCTGAGCATACACAAGCAGCAGCGACAATTGGAAAAGGCGGACATTGTCATTGGCACCCCGGGACGCCTGTGGGAAGTGCTGGATGGCGACATCAAGCTGCAGGACAAGTTCTCCAAGATCCGGTTCCTGGTGGTGGACGAGGCGGACAGGCTCTTCAAAGCCGGACAGTTCAAGGAGGCCGAGGACATCATTGGCGCTTTGGACAAGAAGAACCCCGAGGCCGACAGCTCCGACGAGGACTCCGACGAGGAAGAAGAAGAGGACGTGGCGGCAACGCGACAGACGCTCGTCTTCTCGGCCACGTTTGACAAGGATCTGCAGACCAAGCTGGCGGGCAAAGTCAAGAACTCGTCTGGCAACGACGACGAGAAGATGGCGTATCTGATGAAGTGCCTCAAGTTCAGGAGCGAGCCCAAGTTTATCGACGTCAATCCGGTGAGCCAGATGGCGTCGGGACTGCGCGAGGGGCTGATTGAGTGTGGCGCGATGGAAAAGGTGAGTCCTACCTACCTCGAATAATTGCAAAATGCTGACCAATATAGGACCTCTATCTCTACACGGTCCTACTACTCAACCCTGGCCGCCGCACCCTCGTCTTCACAAACTCCATCTCGGCCGTCCGTCGCCTCACGCCGCTCCTCACGAACCTCAACCTGACGGCACACCCACTACACTCACAAATGGCACAAAAGGCGCGTCTCCGATCTCTCGAGCGCTTCGCCGCATCCAAGAACTCCATCCTCGTGGCCACCGACGTCGCGGCCCGCGGTCTCGACATTAAAGAAGTCGACCAGGTCCTTCACTACCACGTCCCCCGCGCCGCCGACACATACATCCACCGCTCCGGCCGCACCGCGCGAGGCGACCGCTCCGGCGTGAGCGTCATCCTCTGCGCCCCCGACGAAGTCCTCCCGACGCGCCGACTCGCGGGCAAGGTGCACGCCGAGCGGTCCGGCGGGTCCAGCAAGCGCGAGCACTTCATCCAGACGCTCCCCGTGGACCGCAAGTCGGCGGCGCGGCTCAAGCCCAGAGTCGACATGGCCAAGCGGCTGGCCGACGCGGTGCTGGCCAAGGAGAAGGCTCACAGCGACGATCAGTGGATTCGCGGCGCGGCCGAGGACTTGGGTGTTGAGTACGACGAGGAGGAGTTTGAGAGGAACGATTTGAGCAAGGGGGGGAGAGGAGGGGGGCGGAAGGTGAAGGAGGCGGCGGCGAGGGCGTTGACAAAGGCCGAGATGGGGGCTTTGAGGGCGCAGTTGAAGGAGGAGTTGGCCAGGAGGGTGAATTTGGGAGTGAGTGAGAGGTATATTACTGGGGGGAGGGTGGATATTGCTGCCTTGTTGAAGGAGAAGGGGGGAGTGTTTTTGGGGAACACGGATGGGTTGGGGTTTGACTTATAGACAGCGTACAGTGGTTTGAGGATGGATATACCGTCCATACAGGTAGTAGACATTACGGATAGGAGGTATCCAATAGACCAAAACGCCAACGCTCAAAGGAACCCAGCCCTTTTCATCAAGCATCCCCCTTCCGTCTCACCTCAATGCACACGTCTAGCGGGGGTATAATGGTCGCCCCGAACCACTTCGGCTGCGGCCTCTTGTCCAGCATCTTGACGTCGTAGTTGAGCAGCAACTCTGCCATGATGAGCTTCAACTCGTGCGCGACAAAGAACCGTCCAGGACTATTCCGACCATTAGCCTCACTCCTCAAACAGCATTCCAGTACTCACCAAGCATGTCTCCCATGTCCAAACGCCAAATGCGCATCCGAAGTAGTCACCATGCCCAACCCCTTCCCCTTCAGCCCCCCTTTCTCCTTCTCTTCATCCTCCCTCTCCCGCGAATACCTCCACGGATCATACGTCCTCGCCCCCGGATAAACCCCTTCGTCATGATGCGTCCCCTCCAAATTCACCGTGAGAAACGCGCCCTTGGGAACCGTCCACCCTAGCGCCTCGCACGTCAGGCCCTCCTCGGCGACTACCCTGCGTTCGACCAGCGTGGCGGCAAAGTTGCTCAGGCGCTGGGATTCGCGGATGGACGAGTCCAGGCGGGTTAGGTTGAGGAGGGAGGCTTTGGTCCAGGGTTGGTTGGGGGGCGGGCTGTGGGTTAGGAGTTCGGCGTGCAGGGTGGGCAGGATGGAGGATGAGGGAGGGGTGCTGAGGAGGTCGAGCATCCAGGAGTGCCCGGTTAGGGCCGTGGTGTGTATAGCTGCGAATTCGATGGGGAGGAGACGCCGGGATATTACCTTTGGATCCAGCTCAGCCGCGTTTCCTTCCAAGAGAGCCAGCCGGACGATCCAGGTCACCAGGTCCTCCGGCGGCGACCAATCTTCATACTCTGCGTCTCCCGCATGCTTGGCCTTCATATCCCGCACCCGCTCCTCGACAACCGGCGCCAATCTCGCATGCAACCTCCGCCAATGCACCCGGTTCGGCAGCGTGACCAGCCTCCCGACCACCGGGTGAACCACCCTCGGCACCATGCTCAACAGGAAACTATTCCTGACCACGTCGTCCACAAACGACACCGCGCTGCCCAGGAACTCCTCGTCGCGACACAGGGGTTCCCCGACGAGTAACCTATTCGTCACGCGCGGCACGACAGATAGCCAGAGTTGCCAGAGATTAACCCCCCGCCATTCCCTCCCCTCCCCGAGGAAATCCGCCACACTGCGGGAGACTTCATCCTGGATATCCCCGATCCGCGAGGGTAAATGTCGCGCGAGATACTTGTGCACCGCGCGCGTCCCAAACGCGTCCCCGTCCAGCCGCGCGCCGAGCAAGAAGTTATACTCGGAGTACAAGATCTGGCTGTGGGCTTCGTGCGCGGATAGGACGGAATCGGGCTGGTCGACCATCCATTTGACCAGATTCCTCGGGAGGACGACGTCGTCGGGACGGGAGATGGAGGCGGGGAGGACGAAGGCTTGGCCGCGGAGGTTGAAGGATTGGTAGCCTTGGAGGGTCCAGGAGCGGTGGTGGCGGAAGATGGAGATGCCGTTGCGGAGTTTTGTCCAGGGGGAGGAGGAGGATAAAGGGTGGCCGACGCGGGGGATGGAGGAGGGGAGGCGGGGGTGGGAGAGGATGTCGTGGAGGAAGGATGTTAGGAGGAGGAGGGGGAGGAGGAGGAGGAGGAGGAGGAGGAGGGAGGGGAGAGATAGGGATAGGGATAGGGATAGGGATAGGGGGAGGAGGGACATGGTGACGGTATTTTCAGCTCATGAGTGACGAAAGGAAAAGAAGAAGAAGAAGAAGAACAAGATCATGAAGAAGCAATCGTCAAATCCCCCAGTCTAAATGATGACGCTCACCTTAGCTTATCTCCCTCCCCTCACCACTTAAGGGCAAGTCAGCACTTATCCCAACCGAGCCAACCTCATCAGCACACTACCACAGCTCGTCGAAACACCCATTATCTTACCGACAGCCCATTCGCAAGGGCCCCCGAGTTTCACGCTGCGTTTCGTCTCAAACGGCGCCATGACGTGACGACGAACTAATGCTCCGATGAAGCATATTTAGTGGGAACTCGGGGTTCGTTTCGGGTTTGGAGGCCAATTGGGGGGGGAGTGGTTGATCAGCAATTAAGCAGGACTTGGCTGTGGGACGTAAACAGGTGATTATAGGTAGATGAGTAAAGTGGTATAATGCCTTCTATTATTCCTTGGTACTGTCTATATTTGTATGCAAGTATGCCGTGTCATTGTAGAATAGCCCTTGTTCCTGGTCCCTTCGAGTTTGTAGCTCAACGCATCCCTTCACTCGACGCTGCAGTCCATCCCTCAACTCTTAACTCCATCGCTCAACTGTTAACTCCACCGCTGAACTCTCAACTCTTCAGTCATCAGTCGACTCTTAACTCCACCACTCAACATCACTCAACCCTTCACTCACCACTCAACTCTCCCCTCCATCAACCCATATCTTACAAACCCCTCCTCCCCCCCTCCTCCCCCCCTTAAACCATAGGACTAGAAGCACTCTCCAAACTCTCCATTGTCACCCTCCTCCCCCTCCCCATCCCCCTCCGTCTCCCAACCTTGACCAACTCCAACCCATTCTTCACCGGCTCATCCCCCCTCAACAACAACCCAATCTCGCTCGGATGGAACCAATTCATCCACCCCAACACCACCAACATCAACATGCCGTCAAACACAAACACGTACACCTCGCTCTTCATCAGCGCCCCGTGGTTCCCCTGCAAGAACTCAATCACCCTGAACACGCTGCGCACCAGGATCAGTCCGCCCGTGACGTACAGAGTGGTCAGGTACTTCTGCCAGCGGATGTTCGGGTCGAGCGATCGCGGGGTCGGGGAGCGGAGCATGCGTCGGTGAAGGACGGCGGCGACGGTGATGAAGCAGGAGAAGAAGAGGAGTTGGACGAAGAGGCCGATGACGATTACTTTTTCGCCGGTTTTGGTGAGGGATGCCACGGCCATCATGCCGCCGCCTGGGGTTGTTAGCATTGATCGCTGGAGGAGGAATGGGGTGAATGGTGAGTGAGTGGCTTACCTCCCGACTGCATCAGAAACGACAGCACGTCGCCCAGGACAAACGTCTTTGTCAACCACTCCCTGCGCACCAGAGAATGCACCTCCCCCTCAGTAAGCAAAATGATCCTCCCAAGAATCATATAAATCGACGCGGCCATGAGCGCCGGCGCAATCAAGATCAGGATGCTCTGTATAATGTACGGCCCCATGGTCCAACACCCTGGATCCTGCAATGCGCCGACCAATCTGCCGCAATATCCTGCAACCTCGACTTTACACTCTTGTCAGCTAGGAACCACGGATACCCAGATCGCGTTCAACCTACACAAACCGCCTATGACGAGGGCAGAAAGGTACCACGTCTTGGTCTTCCATATCTGGAACGTGTGGAGGAGCGTGGTTATCCCGAAGAGCACGACGAATACCGTGTTTACTTCGACCGAGGGTTCGAAGCGGTAGTATGCCCAAACGGCGTTTTTGTAATCGGGGTTGCACGCCGACATGGTGCAGATGTCGTCTGGATGGGGTGATGTTTTGGTCGAGTCGATGGCGGGGAGAATCGATGAAAGAGTCGGGTGATGTTAAGTGGTAAAAGGAAGACGGCTATACGCTGCAAGGCGGGAAAAAAAGAAATAGTGAAACCGGTATATCGGGAAAAAGCAGAAATAACAAGAGCGGGAAAAAAAAGAAGAAACCGCCAAAAAGAAAAGATCGATGCGTCGATGCGATTGCCGATAGAGTCAGTCGCCTGTTCACCAGGTTGGTTGATGATGAACCCAGATGCAACTCCGGGTGACCCAATCTTATATGCCCGTCCTTCACCAAAGACAGCCAAGAGAAAAAGATGCGCGTCCTCCTTCGTATAATTCTCGTACAAGAAACAATCATCTCGCATAGACTCTTTCTACTTCACCTCCGCCACCTCCTCGGCCTCCAAACTCGTCCAAACTCGTCCCAAACTCATCACCATGCGGGCCCAAACTGAGTCGTTTCCCCAGTACGTCCATGCCCTATCCTCTTCCAGGTCTAGTCCCCAAGCGAACCCGCGTTCCTCATCCCCTTTCCGAGGGTTCGCCTTCGGATTCGCCTTCAACCCTCGCATTCCCTCTCTTCTTCGCCTCGAACTGAGTCGACTTTCCACCGCAAAGAGGCCGACACATGCTCGGATCAAATCTTCAAAGCCACACTTGCCTCGCGTCGTTGCTCCTCTCTGGTTTGTTATTAGCTGACCGAGAGCCCTTCCGCTTCGCTGTCGTTCCTCGCCCGTTCCTGCGCAGACCGAACCGATCCGCGCATTCTCTCCCGCTCCAAGCGAGCAACCATGGCGCGTCGTCGCACGCACACAAAGTCGAGAACCGGCTGCGCCAATTGCAAGCGTCGCAAGGTCAAGGTGTGTGGACCGTCTCTCCTCTGTAGAACCCCCTCTCACCTTACCGACTCAGTGCGACGAAGCATACCCGATATGCTTCAACTGCAAAAGACACAGCGTGCCGTGCAGCCTTTCCGGCGCCGCGTCTCCCGGCGAGCGAGCGGCGTCCACGCCCACGCAGCCAAATCTTCTCTCTCCGGCCCCGAGTTCACACGACGTCACCGCCGCCTCCTCTCCGGCCGAGGTCGCCAGGACCGCCGCTTCCGAAGGCATCGCGCCCTTCCCGCCCGACGAACTCGTCACAAAGGACTTTGAGCTAATGCACCATTACTGCACCGTCACGGCAGATTCCATGTCTGTCAGACGAGAAATGTCCCACGTGTGGAGGGTTGTCATTCCTAAAGAGGGCTACGAGCATCGTTTTGTTATGGATGGCATCCTCGCCGTCGCTGCCGCCCACAAGGCCTCCCTGATACCCAACAACAAGAAGACGTACCTCGCCTTGTGCCACTACCACCAGACCGTCGGGTCCGAGGGCTTCAGGTCGGTTCTGCAAAACATCCGCCCGGAGCTTGCCATGGCCATCTTCAGCTTTGCCTCCGTTGCCGTCTTGTTCATGTACACCCTCCCGAGCCGCTCCGTCAATGGCCGACTCGAGAATCCCATACGCAACATACTCGAGGTCATTGGCCTTCTCCGAGGCATAAGGGCCACCATGTCGCCGATAATGCAGGCCATCATGAGAACCGAGTGCGCCCCTCTTGTATACGGCATTTGGCCTCTGGATAATTCCGGCGAAATTCCCAGGTAAGCCTCTTAATCTGAAGCAAGCACGAGTGCTGACGATTCAGCGTGCCGGCCTTGGACAAGACCATGCTTCCCATGGACACCTGGGATGCCATGACCAACCTGCGAGCTTTCCTGGAGGACGAAGTGCCCTCTTCTAGCCTGGATGATTATACCCACACCATGGACAATCTCGAGCGCTCAATCAGACTCGTTGCCTTGGCTGGAGTCTATGTCGAGACGGGCGCCGTCCTCGCCTGGATGTATGGCATCCGCGACAGCATTCTCGTCGATGTTGCGTCGCATCGGCCGCCCGCCCTCTTAATATTGGCCCATTATTCCATCCTCTTGGCCACGCTGGAGAAGAGTTTCTGGTACTCCAGAGGTTGGGCGAGGCAGGTGGTCGACGACATTGAGGGGAAACTGAACGGGCAACCAAAATACCTGGCCATGCTGGAATGGCCGAAAAGAAGCCTCGTCGAGTCGTATCAATTGTGAATGCCGCATCAAAGTTCTTTATCCATGTTTGTGTGCTCGTCGTTGGTCGACAGGAGGAAGATGGGCTTCCATGTGTCCGACTCGAGATTCTTTCGCATTTGGAGGTAGGCCTCTTGGCGCTCCGAGGAATGGTGCTCGGATATGACGGAGCAAAACGAGGCACTGGCTTCCCTCACGCGGCCTGACTCTGTCTCGGGATCTTTCTCTGCAAAGGCGCCAAAGGATCGTTTGAGAGAAGGCGAGATCTGGACCTCTGGCTCAAATTCGGCAGTCTCATCTTCCCAATCAGTGGACTGGGTGTCCATCAGAAGGACGGGTCGCGTCGGCGTACGCGGCGAGGCGGTTGTAATATGTTGCGGATTTGGGTCGTGTTTGGTAGATGCGACTGGAGATGAGGGAATCGCTGCTGAGGCTGTTGTCGCTTGGCTTTCGCTGGCGACCATGTTGGCAGACAACTGTCTCTCGGCGAATTGACGCATCCTCTCATCGTGCTCGAATTCGTCTCCCGAGCAGAACTCTCCGAATAGAGATGCGATGGTGAGGCCTAGATCCGTTAATATTCGTCCAGCAGTCGATTCAAACACTCACCATTTTTTATCCAATCCATTTCATGCACCGTGCAAGGCCACACATCTCTCGGTCGGAAAATGTCGACCAACTGACAGAGTTCCGGATATGACGAATGTCTCGAGTACGGGAACTGGATTATCTTGGGCAACTCGGCTTCGTCATTGCTTGCTTGGCGGTTTTCCTTGCGAAGCTTCTCGGCGACCCGTTTGACCACGTCCGTGACGGATATCTTGTCATCAATCGAGGAAATGCCGTGGTCGAGATGGACCGTCCGCCCTGTTAAACTTGCGCGCGTCCACATTTGCGCGAGGGCATCGCGAGTCTCTTCTGGGAGTGCCTCGGAAGACAAGAGCCTGTAATTATTAGCCATGGGCCTTTATCATTTTGAAGACACAGACATTTCCAGTAGAGGCGCGAGACTGGCCTGATCCAGATAGTCCAGCTCGGCGTCTCGCTGCAAATCATCACCTCCGCCACCCACACCAACCTCGGCCATGTCGCGCCCGTCGGACAGGTGGGCGACGATTGGTTGGATGCTGACTGTCGTTGGTCGGCTGGCCATTTTGCACATGTTCCCCTTCTCGTAGCTGTGAAGACGAACCGACTCGTCCGAAGTCAAGCAGCCCGGATGGGGAGCGTTGCCACACATGTATCCCGTGAGCGCCGGCGACTCGGGAGTAAGGTGGTAGTCGCCGCTGAAACGAGCCTTCGAGGAGCGGGCCTTGAGGGAACTGTAGATGCGGAGTTTGTAGTCGTCGACGTGGACCTATCTGGTTAGAGCCGTCTCTCTCAGTGTCGGCGACTTACTGGTGATTTCAGAGCCTTGGAGAGCGCAACCCAAACGTCTTCGTATCCATATGTCCAGGCCTGAAAGTGGAACACGGTATCCGGGGGATACTTTGACACCTTTTTCAACAGCTCCGCGATGCCTTGGGCTTTGGTCTGAAAGGCGACGTCATTAGTGTAGGACGTGTCGAGGTAGATTTTGTCGAGCGTCTTGAGGCCCGAAGTGTACTCGACCAAGATGGGGCTTCTCGCAATCGAGTTGACAAACCAGGGCTCACTTCGGATGTCGCCCGTGTAGAGAATTGACTTGTTGTCGCCCTCAATCACTGACCTGGTTAGTTTACGAGAGTCAATTGGGTGGTGGTCTCACAAAACATGACGGCACCGGGACAGTGATTGGCGTCGAACAAGGTGACTTGGATCTTGCGTCCGGGACTGAGTTCAATCCTTATCGGCGTCTTCAGCGGCAAAGGTTTCTATAGAGTCAGCGGCGTCATGGGCGATTGAGATTGAGGGGTCATACCAGGACCTTGGCGAGGTGTTTGTAGGTCACCTGTCGGGCCTCGAGGATGCCTTTGGCGTAGTTGATGCGACATGGATAGCGCTCCAGGCGAAGAAGGATCTCTTTCGTCGCAGCAGAGCAGTAGACGCTGTACTGTAAGCTAAATGAAGCAGAACCAAGGATGAAGGTGACACATACAAAGGCGATCGCAAGCTCTCGAGACCGGCCAGGTGGTCGCTGTGGACGTGGCTGAGGAAACAGGCGAGAGGCGGGCGGGCATCTGGGCTTTTCCGGAAGAAGTCGACTGCAGATGGTCAGTATCGGAGAGCTCAACATGGCGATGGCTGGACAGACTTCGGATGTCGGGAAACTCCGAGACGATGCCGTTAAAGATAGACATGGATGCGTGGTTGCCGGTCGTTTGCGGACGCGCGATTCCGTGGGCAGAGGTAGTTTCTTAGGGATGGAGGAGCAGATACGGCGAGGTTTTTTTGTGTGGCTGTGACTGCGCGATCATGTTGGAGGTGAGAGGTTCAGATGCGTGAACGAAAATGAAGTTATCACGATTCTCGATTGCAAAGGAAGGCACGAAGCGAGAAGTGGATGGAGAAGTGCGCACTGTGACGCGACGCACACTTTAGCGGGATGATTCAACGCTGGGGCGTATTTTAGCGTGATTGAGACAGTGCTAAATCTACGGCAGTGCTCAAAGGCACTGTACATGTACCAGGCAACAATCAAGCGTGCTATTGTCTCTTGTTCCATCTCTGAGCTGACACCCGAGCATATAGAAATTGGCCGATAATATTACTCACTGACCTGGCATAAGAATCGACATGATCTGGTTCAATATTAGTAGCACAACATCTGTCAATGGGGCACCTCTTCTCCGAATATGTCCTCATTGTGTCGAGCTCAACTCGACGCATTTATATATACAAGAAGGCGAGAAGCATATTCTCAAAAAAACAGTGCCTGCAAGCATCTACTTGCACTGCGAGTACCACTCATTCACCTTGGTGCAGGTTCCAGACACGCAGCAAGTCGCTCCAGTCCAAGAGCCGCCTCCGCACTGCGACCACTTAGCGGCACACTATTCATCCATCCGTCAGCAACCATTGCACACTCATCATCCAAGAAAACTCACGCTGGAGCTCGAGCTGGCAGTCGTCTCGGTGCTCACGGCCTCCTGAACCTCCGTGCTCTGGCTGGTAGTGCTGCTGCTCCCGCTGCTCGAAGACCCAACCGTGATGCTCGCCGATCCGCTGCTGTAGTACCCCTCGGTGGCCATGATCATGTAGTTGAAAGTACCCATCTCCAGGCCCAGCTTGGCCCAGGCATCAAAGTGGTTCCCGGTAGTAATGGTGCCCCCGACGCGCTTCGTCTGACGAACAGACCAGTACTGCTGGAAGGTAGCCGTGCCCTGGATGGAAGGCGCGTTGGTGCGGGTGCTCACGTAGATGTCGTAGGTGCCGCCGTCGCTGGTGACGGTTCCCTTCTTGGTGCCGCCGCTGCCCGGGTTGTAGGTGCCGTACGAGTCGACAATGTAGTACTCGATGAGCGGGGAGGTGGTCCAGCCGTAGAGAGCCAGGTAGCTGTTCCCGTTGGGCGAGTAGGTGCCCGAGTAGGCGACGGCCTTGCGGCCGCCGGTGGCCCAGCCCTTGCCGCCGACGAAGTTGCCGCCGGTGCTCCAGGTGACGGAATAGGAGCCTCCGTCTCCGTTGGTGTAGGTGGCGTCGGCGCCGCCGTCGGTCCACCAAGAGTAGTAGTATCTGAGGGTGTTAGATGGGTCGTGTTGTCTCTCGAGTTGGTCCTGGAACATACCCATTGTTGGTACCGGTGCTGCTGGCCGTGCCGGACCGCTCCGAGATGGAGTTGGGAGCCGACAGAGTGCTGCCAACAAGGGCGAGCCCTGCGAAGAGAGTCTTGAAACCAACCATGACGAACAGTGCTTTGACGAATGTGTTAAAGAATGCGGATAAATCAAGAAACGAAATGAAAGACTAAGGAATGCTGACTTATTCACCAGACGCGTCCAACAGAAACGGATCCCCCTCGATATTTATTCTCCTCCCTCTTCCCAAGCTTTTTCAACCCTTTAAACTCGAAACAACAAACCAACCGACGTGGAGACCCAGACGAAACACGTCCGTAGGGATGCAAACATTGGTTCCGACGGGGCACCCCGGCCTAATACGGCAGCAAAGGCGGAAACATTGCCCTGAAACGCCACCACGCGCGGTGTCTATTTTTCGCGGCCACTCGAGCCGGCGAGTCGAGATGAAAGGGAACGGAGGGACCCACGGTTTTTCCGTCCAGTCGAGGTGCCGAGTTTAAAGAATCTCTTGCCGGGGGATGCTTTAGGGGTCTCGGAGATGGATCCTTGTCGGAGCATCAGAGGGGTCTGTATCCATAATAAGGTACGTACGGAGTATTCGGTAGGAGGCCCGACGATGCGGGACGCCGGCTCTGGCTTCTTGTTCAGGGCCTTGAGGCGGACTCTGATTCATCACGTGGAAGAGGGGTTTGGCACGTCACTCTATTATACCTTGCTCTCTGGGAGTTATTGATGGATCATGTTATTCTGATGGCTCAAGGTATGTCGGTACGGAGCACATATTCGTACTTTTGTCCTCCGCCAGTAATACCGTAGCATTGGCACTGCTGGTTGCTCATAGCCCGGAATTGATTCATCACATCTTGCACCTAACACCCCATTAACACAACACTCATTCAACTAGTCTCCCACGTCAATTAAAAGAAGTGGTTATTAAAGTGGCATTACCCAAATAATCGCTCGCCAATATTGAACTCAAACTCCTATCCAAAACATCAATCGTGAGCCATCGAACGACGCCTTCATGCGCCAAGAAGCGAACCGAATTCCTTCCTCTTTCCCCTGCATAATATCCCTCCATTAACCTCGTGCTTCTCCCACCGCAAATACCACGCTATGCGATACACTCACCCTCGCCATCCAGT
The DNA here is from genome assembly GCA_024115155.1 of Thelonectria blattea. Classification (NCBI taxonomy): domain Eukaryota; kingdom Fungi; phylum Ascomycota; class Sordariomycetes; order Hypocreales; family Nectriaceae; genus Thelonectria; species Thelonectria blattea. The sequence continues at coordinate 26,154 of JAMQMW010000062.1, forward strand.
ACCAAACTTCTCACCGAATCCCTCCCTTCTCCCTGATTCCCTTCTCGCCAAGTTCCTTCCTGAGTGCTCACCTCCTGAACCTCCTCCCCTCTGCAGCAACAACAATCCTCGCAACCTCTTCCAAATCCCTCCTCCTCACCTCATCCTCCAGCGGCGGCTGCCTCGGATACGCCCTCGCCGGCCAAAACACATCCCGCCACTCGCTCGGCCCCGCGTTAATGTCAAAGTAGACATACCGCGCCCGATACCTCACATCCTCATCCACCCCCGTGCCGAGCCGGTACCGCTCCTTACCCATCCCCGATGACCCCGCCAGACACGGCGGCGACGGCCGGTTAAAGTCCCGGAAGTTGTTGTGGTGCAGCAGCGTTTGCATATGTCGCTCTTCAAAACCCCCTGGCTGCTCGCGTCGTCGCGCGTCGAGCGTTTGTCGCGGGGCAAAGTTCCATGTGCTCTGGCCCATCTTGAAGACCTTGAGAGCCTTCATTTGTTCCCGCCATCGCGGCAAGACGTCATGCCAGCGAAGCCCAAACTCCTGCACCGTGGCCTCCCCTTCCCGCGCATCCATCTCGTCTAGTCCGTCGAGGAGGTAATACCCCTCGTTCGAAACACTCACCTCCTTCCCCTGCGCATCCGTCCCGACCACACTACTCCCCTGATCCTCCGGCGCCTGATGCCTCGCCTGCACCATGATCGGACACCGATCGAGGTACAGCTCTTCCAGCCCTCCCACGCCATTCATCCCGCCCAGCGACGCGATCCAGTCAAACTGCCACTCGTGACTAAACACGTACATCCCCAGCGCCAGCACCTTCAACTGCGGCAATCCCGAGTTCGGTCCGGAGCCGGGCAGCACGGCGCGGAAGTCCATGCGGGGGTTCCAGCCCCAGTAGTCGCGCGAGTAGAGCGACAGGGAGCGCAGGTTGGCGGCGATGCTGGGGGAGAGCCACGTGTGCGGCATGTTTTCGAACATGGCGTACTTTTCGCGGAACCACAGCGCCGAGTCGGGCTGGTCTTCGCTGGAGCAGTTTGCGTCGACGACTTGTTGCGTGATGCAGAGTTTGAGGGATGTGAGGCTGGGCATGGCGAGGACGTCCTTGAAGGGCTTGGACGAGGTGAGGCGCTTGTCGTCCAGGTCAGCCAGGTTGGAGACGGTGAGTTCTCGAATGGGGGTTGCTCCGGAGCTGGTTGTTGATGATGGTGCGGTGGGAATTGTGGTGAGTCTGCACTTGAAGAGCCTCTGGTCTACTCTTGCCTGTCTCTCGGTCGTCCACGTCCCAGCAATGCAGTTGAACACGGTATCCAGCACGCGATACCTAAAGTCATCCGTCTCCGTGTCCCCCCCATCCGTGTAAACATGTTTCGTCCGCTGACTAAACCGCAAATGCACAGCCGTCAGATTGCAAAAGCACCTCAACAACGGCAGCGCCCTCAAAAATTCCTTGGGCAGATCAAATCGAAACTCCATGTCCTCGGCCTGGGGCCCCAGCCAGGTATCGCACGTCACCTCCCTCACGTAGGGCCGCAGCGATTCGAGCTGGGCGACCTTGACAAAGTGCGCGTGGTCGGAGCGATCTTGGCGGGCGCCCAGACGGATGTGTTGGAAGGCCCATTTCGTGGCGATGCTGCCGAGGTGGTGGTTGACGAGGCGGAGGGAGCGGAGGGATGAGGTCGGGAGGACGGAGCAGATGATGTCCGTCACCTCGGGACAGAGGGTATCGAGAGAATGGGAGTACTCTTCATTCATTATGAGGATGCAAGTAAAATGCTCTCTTAACAATGTGACAAGTGAACACAAGAGGAGCAGAAGAGGGGTAGAGAGGGGTAAGACACAAGAGCTGAAAGACAACCCCGACGTCGAGTCCTCCTCCTTTAAACCAAGATCCCGTGCCCATTCGGGAACCCCTCCATTGCCTCCAACAGCTAGCAACACCGGGCCCTTGGATATGATGACATGGCGCACACGCCGTGGTGGCTGAATCCCTCGAGTCTCGCTCGGCTGTGCCCCTCGGACCCATCCAGCCGGCCGCCGGGCCAATGCCACGCCGTGAGCTGAACGCCTTTCGTGGCGTGAAGCGTCTGCTTCTAGGCCCGGGGCTAGAATGGTTTGAGAAGCGGTCAGGCCAGAGGCTGGATGGGAAGAATTGCGGCTTGGCCGGGGATTCCTCTTGAGAGGGAATACAAGTGATGTCCGAGGAGAGGAGAAGGACATGCATTGCAGGGTATCTCGTCGCATCGTCACCATGTTTCCGTCATCATTCGTGCTCGTCAATGTGACTGTCGATCCGTGTCTCACTCCAGTCAGCATAGCTTCCTCGGCTATCTAGCTGTTGGGCCGCGTCACATCAAGAAACGGGGATCTGCGAGATTCTTCTCAAAAGGGAATTGAACAGTCCTCCATTTTCTGTCCATCGGCAGGTCCTGAATGTCTAGGACCAGACTCGAGTCCAGACTCTATACCATGCATTCAGCCCGCCACCCAAGGCCCAGTCGCTTCTCCCAGTGCCATTTCATGTTTTCCGGGGTAGAGAACCAGGCTCTCGGTTTCATTTCTCGTCTCTACTGGCATTCTACCTCGTGGCCAAAAAAACACGAGGGCAAACCCGTTGATGAGTTTGGGGAAAGTCTCGGTGGCTCCGTGGCGGAACCGACTGGAATGCATCCAAGGGCAGTGCCGACTCGTCTACCCCACGATTCGGATCATGCGTGGGTTAACAAAGCTCTCATTGATCGAGAGTTAGTAGGGCTAATCGCTTTTCGCCCAAGCGATCAACAGCGCAGTGTTAGCAGTTCAGGCATCGGTCGGGTTCGGGTGCTTGATCGACCCCGGGAGGGAAACACGGCTGACGCAACAGGACTTGAAGCTCCCGGTATTTTTGGCGTTTCTATTCCCAGGTGAGCTATCAATGCGATGCATTCAGTAAAGATGAGCGTTGACCGGTTTGACCAGAAAACAAAACGGGCGGCAAGCCGAGTCCGGTCGATCATGTCCCAAACCACCCTCCGGCCGTTCCTCATATGGTTTCGCTCAAGTCCAACAGGACCCTTTCAACATTGTCGTTAGCCAACAGCAGACACGTCTATCAGAAAGAGAACTTGAACTTACCAAGAGTTCTGCCAGTAGATCTTTCCGTTCAACCGCAAACACATGCCACGACTGCCGTCATTATCCGGCGCCACATCCGCGGAGCACCATCCATCATCGCCGAAGTCGCCGCTTCGTTCCCGGAACAGTTTTCCCGCTACCATCTTCGCAAGGCCGCGACGACGGTATTCGGGCTCGCAGTGAAGGCTCGATAGGGATCCATCTCCGCCTGGTGGGAGTCAGCAGTTTATCTGGTTGACGTGCGCAGGTGGCGTACTGAGAAACGCCCAGGAGATTGGGGTGCCGTCGTTCTTCTTGAGCACAACCGAGGGCATGTTGAGCAACCCGGTCCTGCTGTATGTCAGTATCAGTTCCTTTTTTACAACGGAAACCCACCTTGTCCGAGGAATATTCGTTCGAGATATGACCACTTCGCAATCATGCTCGTTCGCCGTGTCCCAGTAGGTTCCATCAGGGAGCGATGCTCCATTCTCAGGCACATCTTCGACCCTAAACAGCCACTTGTCGTACACGGGCGATTCTCTCGGATGCACTCGACCCGTCTTCTCCATCAGCGACCTTGTAGCCGCGCTGAGAGAACCAAGCAGGACTCGTTCCGGGTAGACCATCGGGCGACCAAGTTCTCGAGCGAGACGCATCGTTTCTTGGATGAGAGATTCGAGCTGCTTGTCGTAGAACAAGGTCTCTGCATCGTCAAGCTGCTTGTGGTCTTCGAGCGTCGAGTACAGCCACATTTGCGTGTCCGGGCCGCCTCCGACGTTGACATACGCTGTGGTGAACTTGGTCAAGGCTCCTATTCCATTGCCTGCCTCGCTCGGGTCGTAAACCAGAACAATTCTCGAGTCCTCGGTCAGCCCGCCCGGGAAGCTGGTGTACTGCAGTCGTCTCAAAAGGGGCAGAGAGAAGGGCAGGTGAGCCTTGAGCGGCTCGAACAGCGCATGGGGGGCGGAATGGTAGGTCTGAACAATGGGAGTCATGGTGACCTGGCTGATGCTCGTAGACTCGAATTTGTTCCTGATGATAGTTTCGAGTTCAGGGTCTTTGGAGGGACTCAGTCGGCACCGAGATGAGTGACTCATTGAGATCCGGCTGTAAGCGGGCCAGGGTAAATGTCGGATATCATGATGGATTGCCAATCCAGACTGGCAGGTGAATTGATTATGCACGATAGTGTTAGTAGAGGGGCATCGAGGAAGGTGTGAAATATGGCGTCATATGTTAATTGGTGGTGGTGGTTACCTGGACTTCAATTCAAGTTGCCTACTGGTATTTGTCCTCATCAGTTTGAGCATCGCGGAACAATTTATCAGCTTCATAATCAACATGTGTATATTCAAGTCTTAAAGACTAGAACACCTGGGATTTAGTCCATGTATCCAAGGCAATATCGGATAGAACCGTCCAAATATAATTAGCCTTGATATCCTATTATCGAGACCATATAGACCTAGGAGACGGAGCAAAATAACCTGCACCATCAAGTCTCATCAGATCTCTTGCCATTGGTCATCCAGGCAGCACTCTTCTTGTGAAGTTGTGGACCCCTGCCCTGCATAAAGTCACGCTATCTCTCAGGCTCTCATACAATCTCATCGTGTCATCTCAGGACCAACCAACAAGCAACCCAAGTTCCAACGTCTCAGAATCACCCACAATGCCCCGTCCAACCAAGCTCTGCTCCGTCTGTCGCCAAGTCCTCAACATCGACCCTCATGTTTAGACACCCCCTCCGGCCCCTCCCAACGAAGTCAACCCCTCCCCCCCCACGAAACGTACGCTTCCTTTCGCGAGGCCGCCTCGCGAGGATGCTTCATCTGCTCCACCATGTGGAACTTCAGCGAGCATCACGCCGCAGCCTAGGCCGCCTTTGATCCCAAAGAGTGGGATAGTACCGAGCCTCTTCGCCCCTGCCGAATCAGTCACGGAACTTGGAACCCGGAAATCAATCGCTTCACCGTCTTCGTGCACGCCAGGGACCCGCGGGTTCGCGGTGGGAAAACGGAATCCGGCACGAGGTTTACCTTTACACCTCCCGTCACCGAGGATCTTCCCGGAGATGTGGTGATAGATGGCAGGTTCCCGCCCAGTACCGAATCCCTCGAGTCGTATGTCACGCACGATGCCCTTGGGAGCTTGTATACACCCGTAAACGTCGAAAGGGAAACCTCGTCTGCCGTGACATTGGACCTAGCTCAAGACTGGCTGCAGACTTGCCGCACTTCCCACCCGAAATGCAATCAACCCGCACTCACCAAACACGAAGGTCACTGGCTCCCGACTCGCCTCATCGACATTGGCCTCGACGGAGAGACGCACTGGAAACTCTGCGTGGCCTCCCAGGACAAAGTCTCTCCGTCCACGGCCTACATGACACTCAGCTATCGCTGGGGTTCGCCCGCAGACCACATCAAGCTGCTGAGCTCCAACTTGCACGACTTCCGCCGCGAGAGACCCATTCGCGACCTCCCCCGAACCTTTTCCGACTTTTTCAGCGTGGCCAGACGTTTCTCGATCCGATACGTCTGGATCGACTCCCTCTGCATCATGCAAGACTCCATCTAGGACTGGGAAGCCGAGTCGGCCACGATGGGCGACGTCTACACCCGCTCCGTGTGCACCGTAGCTGCATCTGCCTCGTTTGATCCCCGAGGAGGCTTGTTCCGCACTCGAGACCTAGACTTCATCCAAGCCGGACTGGTTGAATCCAATGTGGGCTTCCTCCACGTCCTCGACAACCGGTACTGGGACCGCCACATGCTCGACGGCACCCTCCACACCCGCGGCTGGGTCTTTCAGGAACGCCTTTTGTCTCCGAGGGTGCTGTACTTTGCTCGACATCAGGTCATGTGGGAGTGTCGGACCTGTCACAAGTGCGAGGCTTTTCATCGCGGGATCCCGTTTCACCGGTCCCTTAAGAACCTCGACGTCGTCTTTGGTGCTGGGGACGAGGACTCGGAAGAGGGGAAAGCGCACGCGGATCCTTACTCTCAAGCGGTTGTGTGGGAGAAGCTCATCGAGGAATACTCCAAGTGCAACTTGGCCATACCCAGCGACAGACTGATCGCCGTAGCGGGCATCGCACACCTGTTCCAGACTTTCACGGGAGACGAGTACGTTGCAGGCATGTGGAGGGCCTTCCTGCGAGAGTTTATGACGTGGCTCCCCGAAATCGAGACTCGCCATGCAACGCCAATCACCCCCTCAATCGCTCCGTCGTGGTCGTGGGCTTCGGTGCAAGGTCCCGTTGGGTGGCAGGACCATCTCACGACCAAGGACTTCCTCTTCTCCGTCGAGGACGTGTGCCGCGAAAACGGAGGAGCGGGCGACATCACGGGCGTGTGGGAGGGCTATTTACTCATCCGGGGCGTGCTGACGACGGCCGTCTGCGAGCGTGGGCATGACCACCAGTACAGCATCATCAGGCTGAAGTTTGGCGCGGTTTGCGAAAACTCGCCCGTGATCCTCGACGCTCTGGGGTATAAGTTTGTTGAGGGGCAGACGGTGTGGTGTCTTCCCTTTTACGTCACACAACTGCGAGTGATGGATAACAGGAAGGAATATGTTGTACATTTTCTTTTTCTTGAAGAGGTTGCTGTCGACTCGGAGCTTCGCTCGTTTAGGCGCATTGGATGTTCTAGTTTTGCCATGAACGAAGAGCGTCTCGGCAATTATCAGATCAAAGTCGATGAGGACAAACGAGGTACAGTCAGGATGAGCGAAGAAGCAGACTTTTCTAGCTTGCGGTTGATTTAGATATGATGGCGTGAATATACGAATCGGCTTTCTATAGCATGGTCTTATGCCTTTTCCCAATAGTTAACTCTAGTGAGAAACAGTCTTAAGAGCAGTTAACCGGTTAATAAATACGGGTTGATATAGTTCGATCCAGAGCGAATATCCATAGCACC
>JAMQMW010000612.1:0-20880 GCA_024115155.1 Thelonectria blattea
GTCGTAACCACGCCGTCCAGGAAACATCTCTACAGAAGGTACCTCCCTCCACCGGCTTCGTACGTCATCCGCTGCCCCTCCATCAACCACCTCACACGGATCACGAGATTAATCAACCCAGCAGCCTCGTACAATCCAGCCTCGCCTGCCTCACAATTCCCGCGCGCTTTTCCCTCTAACTATCCTCCGACACCTCTCCTCCATCCACGCACCACCAAGAAAACACCACACATCAAACCATGTCCGCACAACAACCACCCGCCGACGCATCCTCCTCCACCACCACAACCAATCCCAGCCAAGGCGGCGGCGGCTTCTGGCAGGGCTTCGAAACGTGGAAAACGCCTCCGGCCAAAGACGTCGCCCCCGTGCCCAAAGTCGGCTCCCGCGCGCCCTCGTCCCTCCAGCTGATGCTTCCCAACGCCCGCCCGACCCTCGTCGTCTTTCTCCGCCACTGCGGCTGTCCCTGTACGTACTAATTCTTCCTCTTCTTTCCTTCCCTCTCCCATCAACCACTCTCCATCCTCACTCCATCTAACACCTTTATAGTCGCCGAAAAAACATTCAAAACCCTCGTCGCCCTCGCAAACAAGTACAAAACCGTCCGCTGCGTCGCAATCTCCCACTCCTCCGCCGCCGCCACCGACGAGTGGCTCCCCAAAGTCGGCGGCTCCTGGGGCGTCACGGTGCTCATCGACGAGGAGCGCGACCTCTACGCCCAATGGGGCCTCGGCATCTCGTCCACCTGGCACGTCGCCAACCCCATGACGCTGTGGTCTGCCGTGCGCCTGGCAAAGGACGAGGACATTTGGAATCGAAACACCACCAGTGGGAGTCGTTGGCAGATGGGAGGCGCATTCGCTGTCGATCGTGACGGGACTGTGAGATGGGCTCACGTGGCTCGCACCGCAGACGACGTGCCCAATATCCAGGCCGCCATCGATTCGCTCAGTATCGAGCCCTCTTAATTTTGACCTTGGTAAATTTGTAAGAAGCGTATCGGGTATCTGTTGTTTTATATACTCCAATCATAAATCCAACCGCCCATCCCAACTGGGCCTGCCTCCCCCGTATATTAATCCAAGTCGATGAACCGTACCCGTCTACCAAAACACAATCGTTCCCAGCCCAGGCACCTCCATCCCAATGCGCCGGGTCCCGGCAAAGGCCACTGAGCATGTCTCCTCTGCCCATTCAGCGCGCACGAGCTGAGTCATGACGTAGCCGATTATTCCAACACTGGTCACCATTTCCAGTACCAACATGCCCCTTTGCTTGAACTTGCCCCCTATTTCGAGTATCCCCAGAGGATCTTGATGACGCTGTCTTCCGCCCGAAGTCCCGCCTCGCGGCCGTTCATCCAACGGCGACGCGATGCGAGCGAGTCGTGATTCGGGTACCACGCCTTGGACCGCCCTCTCGCTGACGAGGTAGCGGAGTTGCTGCGTGTGCAGGCTCTGTCGTAAGTTATTCGCCCAGTTGTAAAAGTCCAATCGCTCCCAGCATTGCGCCCGGTGAGCTGCGCTCACTCGCAACGGCCTGGCATGAACCATGCTTTGGTTCTGTACAGCCACCTGCAATGCACCGCCGTACCTTCGTCGCCAGTCCACGCTCTTAACCGCTGCACAATGTCGCAGCTGTGCGCTCCCATCCAAAGAAAAGAGGCCGTCGACGAGCTTGCTCAAATCGGTCGGAACGAGTGGGGGGATGTATTCCGAGTCCATCAAGACACTCGCATCCATGGTATCATAGTCAGTCCGCGTCTCCGTCGACACAACATAGACCTGCGACGTGGGTTCCGTCGTCGCATCGGCGAATGAAAAGCACTCCAGACCTTCCTCGGCCAGTGTTCGAGAAATCCTTTGTCTGGCCGCTTCAACCTCGTCACTACCACCGAGTTCGTCGACCCGCGCCAGCACGGGAACGACATTAGTCATCTGTTGAGCATTCTTGATGTATTCGATATCATCATCCTCAAGGCCTGGGAATGTTAGTGGTGCCGGCGTGATATGGCTGTTGCGACACACCTTTGTGCGGAATCAAGTACAAAAGCACATCGACAATGGGTTCGCCCCCAGCATTGAGAAGAGCAAAGAGATCCGCATCATCCATGGGCTTGGTGAGGAGCATAGACAGATGGGATTTGACATAGCTGAGATCCTGCCATGAATTCTACACGTGAGTTAGCAGTAGAACTCCATTTAACCGGGTTGAGACGCACAGATAAGCCATTTGAGCCGCTTGGACTTTCGACAAAGCAGACGTTGCGATCTAGCATCTCGCCTGCAGTCAAAGACTTTCGTCGAGCGTTGGACATGGAAAGCTGCGAGTCGGTTTTCCACCAAGGATGCGGCCTTGAGCTGGCGTAGAACTCGGACACTTGCATCGCATCATTGGACTCTATCTGGTCGATGTGAACGATGTGCTCGCACCGCTGTGCCAGAGACAAGACGAGAGACGTCTTTCCGATGCCTATCGACCATGTTAGATTCCGGGCACATAGTGTACAATCAAAAGACCCGAAACCGGCGTAACTGACCTGGCCTGCCTGCTACCATAATCTTGAGCTTCCCCAGGGACTTGCCCACATGCGAAAAGGGCCGACGACGGGGCACAGTCAGACTTGGCATGATAAGCTGAGGCACTGAGCTGTCGTTATCTCTGATTTCGGACATGACGGCGCCTGGTAGAGGAGTTTCGTCAAAGAAATCGCTGTGATGGTCGATGGAAGGACCGACGATGGAACTTCTCCTCGACGAGGTGCTGCTCAGAGCGGATTCGGGGCCTGACAAGTCAAGGAAGAGCGGTGTTCCGGGACAGGTCAAAGGGTCCTGAATTTCCTGGTCGTCAACAGACGAGGACGAGACGCTCTCTGGAACGGGATGATGCGGGGCTGGCACGTGTGATGTGTGGTTGACGGGCGATCGGTGGCAAGAGCCGTGTGTCCATTTACGAGCGTCGTGATGCGGGCGGAATCTCGGGGGAGAACGAGTTCTTCCAGCGTCAAGATCTGCCTCGGTGGTGAGAAAGCAAGCCACGGGCGCCGTCGATGGACCACAGTTGAGCGAATCCGGACGCCCTCGAGTCTGGTGGTTGAGGGGTCGGTTCCCAGGAGGGACAGGTCGCATGGTGGGGAAGTCGGTGGTCACGGCGGAAACTCCGGCCTCAGCACGAGGGGAAGTTGAGGCGTCGAAACGAAAGGGGAGGACGAAATCACAAAGAAGAGAAACGAGTAGGAGATGTGGGAGCACAAGCGACGACGGAAGAGAAGATTTTGATACTGTGGATGGAAAGATGGATAAAGGAGGTTGCTTGCGCCAGAATGTCCAGAGTCGGCGCGACCTTGGCGATGACGATGGCTTGATCTTTGGCAGCTGATGATATGAGGCGATAAGCTGCGGGTGTGGCCCGCGTGGTCCGTGTGTGATGTGGCTCGTGGGGTGGAGCGAGTGGCTGATGTGACTGACTAAGGCATGCGGAGGAGGAATGCAAAGTATGTCTCTGTCGTTATTTGATGGCCTTTCTCTGAACAAGGATAATATTATAGAAACTCCAAAAAGCCCAAAATAACCCATCAAAAAGATAAAGAAGCTCCTTTTCCGTACGGAGTAGGTACGGATACCGGTAGATCCTTTTTGCGTGTTCCTTCCAATCGCAGTGGAGGCTCACTCGGGCAAGCACAAGCGCCGACGCAACGGGAAAGGGAAAGTGACAAGGAATGGGAACACGGACGGGAAAGCGCCGCGCCCACTGGGCCACTGGCAGTTGCCAGTTGGAGTCGCAACAGTCAGTGACCACTACTCCCGCCAACCAGCAACCACCAACTTTCTCCAAACACCATCGCCCGAGGCACCCTTCAACTTGGCCTCTCTTCCTCCCGCCGCCCAACCATTCTTAAACTATCGCTCATCTCTCCTTTTGCTTCGCACCCACTCCGTCAATCATGGACGGCAAACGACACCCGAGTTCGTTCCAGCAGCTGGAGAAGCTGGGCGAAGGCACTTATGCTACGGTGAGTCGAAGACTCTCTCCGGCGGCCCCCCCCTGGCCCGGTCCTTTTTAGACAATCCAAGAGCCGTGGCTGACTTGCTTTTGCGATACTCCTCTAGGTCTTCAAGGGCCGCAACCGCCAGACCGGCGAGCTCGTCGCGCTCAAGGAGATCCATTTGGATTCCGAAGAGGGAACCCCAAGTACGGCAATCCGCGAGATTTCCCTTATGAAGGAACTCAAACACGAGAACATTGTCGCCCTTCACGATGTTATCCACACCGAGAACAAGCTCATGCTCGTCTTCGAATACATGGACGGCGATCTCAAGAGATACATGGACAACAACGGAGAGCGGGGTGCCCTCAAGCCCCCCACCATCAAGTCGTTCATGTTCCAGCTTCTGAAGGGAATCGACTTCTGCCACCAAAACCGTGTGCTACACCGAGATTTGAAACCTCAGAACTTGCTCATCAACAGCAAGGGGCTGCTGAAGCTGGGCGATTTTGGTCTCGCCCGCGCCTTTGGAATCCCAGTTAATACGTTTAGCAATGAGGTGGTCACCTTGTGGTATCGCGCTCCCGACGTCTTGCTAGGCAGCAGGACCTACAACACCAGCATCGACATTTGGTCCGCCGGTTGCATCATGGCCGAGATGTTCACGGGACGACCTCTCTTCCCCGGAACCACCAACGAGGATCAGATTGTCAGGATCTTCCGCATCATGGGCACTCCCACCGAGAGGTCCTGGCCCGGCATCACCCAGTTCCCCGAGTACAAGCCCACGTTCCAAATGTACGCCACCCAGGACCTGAGAAACATCCTTCCCGCGATCGACCCCACTGGCATCGACCTACTCCAGCGCATGCTCCAGCTTCGACCCGAGTTGCGAATCAGCGCCCACGACGCTCTGCAGCACCCCTGGTTCAACGACCTGGTCATGCACCAACAGCAACCGCAGCAGGTCCAGCAACAACAAGCGCTACAGGCTCAATCTCGCGCCTACCCCCAGACTGTGCCGGGTCAAGGATTCGATACGTACTAGGCGTAACCGTTGCGTGGAAGTCATGGGCCAGATAAAAGGAGCCACGTGGGTGCCTAATGGGTGATAGGGCAACGGCGGCGGCGCGACGCTGCGACGTCTCGGCGGGAACTCGAGGCGTCTTGTTTCTTGGATGAAAGAGTCACGGAGTTATGGTTGTCACTATGAATTAGACTCATTCGGCGCGAGAGAAGTTGCATTTTGGAACGTTGCATATGGAATTGTTTTTTATCGCAGCGTCAGCGTTGTCGACCTTGAGGGGTGGAAAACATGGCGGGAAAATCAAGAGAATGCGAAACGAAAATCTGAATATGATGGGCCTCGACCAGGCAATGCGGATGCGCTTTTGTTTTACTCACGACGGGTTGCTCTTCTCCCGTCCTGTCTATATCCCAAGTACGATATTCTAGACTAAGTACCTAGTAGGCATAGTTTACACGCATGAAAGCATCAATGTCTATTCACAAGGCTGCCATCCACGGGGCTCTTGAACTTTTTGACGTGAGGCTCCTTTGCCCACGTCTCGGCCAGGGCAGGGGCCTCGTCAACCTCTGCGGGAAAGCCCATGCTCTCCCTCAGCTTCTCGATCTCGTCGCGGACCTTTTTAGCCACGGCGACCCTGAGCTGGACGGCCTCGGGTCCGCTCCTAAGCAGCTCGGGATCGCCCTTGGCCACGAGCCTCCTCCACTCCGCGCGCTGCGTCCCGAACAGGGCGTCGACATCGGTGGGCTCGCCAACGACGACGCGGAACTTGTTGCGGATGCGTGGCAGGAAGCGGGGGAAGCCGCGGTCCTCGGGCATGATGTTCTGGGTGCCGTGGACGAACATGGGGACGAACTCGGGGGCCGGGTCGCTCTCAAGGATGAGGCGGGACACGCCCCATTTGAAGTAGCGGAGGCTGCTCTCGGGGCTCTGGTGGCAGCAGGCCTCGGGGAAGACGTGCACCCAGGCGTTGCGGTTGGAGGCGTAGGCGGCGGGGGAGGTGAAGGAGTCGCGGCCGGTGGTCGAGAAGGAGGGGAGCTGGGGGGTTGAGGAGGTAGGGGGGATGGATGCGGTGGGGGAGGGAGGGGTCCAGGAGGGCGCTATGAGGGATGTGTGGCTCGAGGGGCTCGAGATGAGCTTGATGGCTTCGGCCACGGTGGGCTGGAAGAGGCCGCCGTAGGGAGAGTGCCAGAGGCGATGGGTCGGGAGGACCTGGCCGAGGGTGAAGAAGGTCGAGAGCGCTCTAGGCGGGGGGTCCGAGGTTAGATGGTGGTGGTTCATGACAACCGTGTTGGACAAGACTCACTTGTTCCTGAAGCAGATGTCATGAGCACCCAAACCCCAGCGCAGGTTTTCGCGATCAAAGGCATAGCGCAGCGGCAATATTCCCCAGATGAGCGGATCGTCCAGCCTGGAACAAACAGACAAGTCTTGGGTCAGCAATAGGTTACAATGGTGTAAAAAGGGCTACCACCTACACGGCGACGTGGTTACAGACAGTCAACAGGCCCCTCTCCCTCTGCTTCCTCCGCCGGTCCAGCACGCCCAGCAGGCGGTCCAGGCCGCGCACCTCGACGTCGTTGAGCCCGTACAAGAAAGCGCGCGAGAGGAGTCCGACGGAGCCCATGACAGCCATAGAGCTCAGGCGCCACGGCAGGCTGGGCCGCGAGGGAGGAGGCGGTGGTGACGAGACGGGAGTAGACATGATGGCGCGCGGTTGGTGTTCTTTTGGCTCAGGGAGGAGGTATTCTGCTGTCCATTGAAGGTCGATCCCGCTCTCTCAGCCTTGCCCCGGGGAGAAAGTGAGGGGTCCCCCGGATCAATTGTCCTTTTGTTTCAACGGGCAATTCGTTGCTTGTCGAAATGATTCTCATTTTTTTTTTTCCTTCTCTTGAATTCGCGCGCGTCGCGGGAGTATTCGAAAATGGCGACAGCCGGATAATCGGGGGGCCCCACTGGCCCTGAGCTGGGATGCAGGAAGGTGCGAGCTTCCCCACAGTTTTTTTCAGCGCAGCTGCTCGACGTCTCCTGGACGGATGCGTGTAGATGCTCACCTACCTCCATCATCACCATAATTCTGTGTTCATTCGGTCCGTTGTCGCGCCCTCTCTCTTTTCCTGCAGCTCGAAACTCCTTCTCGCGACTCAATTGTACACCAAAACCAGCCCGAACCTCCTCACTCCTCCCACAATACACTCTTACACCTCCAACCACCTACCTCGTCGCATCATGTCTCACAGTACGTCCCATCACCCTCAACCCTCTCATCCATCACCCTAACCTTTCCCCCCCTCCCCGCAGGCAAACGAAACACCTCCCGAGCCGTCTTCACCGCCCACGAGCGCGCCGTCGCCCGATCCAACTGGAGCTCGACGTCGGCCCGCCTCTCCCGCGACTCCTTCCTCCCCTTTGGCTCCTGCGGCCTCTGCCTGGGAATCGCCCGCGAGCCCGTCTCCTGCCGCCGCGGCGACATCTTCTGTCGCGAGTGCGCCCTCGCGAACCTCATCGCTCAGAAGAAGGACATCAAGCGCGCCGAAAAGGCCCGGAAACACGCAGAGGAGGATGCCGCGAAGGCGAAGGCCGATGAGGACTTGGAGGATCGGGAACGCGCCGTCAGGGACTTTGAGATGATACAGGCTGGACTGGAACGGAAAACGAAAGGGTCCGGTGGCCAGTCGACCGCAGATCCGACCCCAAACTCGGCGAAGGAAGAGAGCCAGGCCTTGGTTACCACGGGGAACAAGCGGAAGTTCCAACTAGACGAGGATGAGCTCGAGCGCATATCACGAGAAGACAAGGTCAAGGCAAGAAAGGCTATTGATGATGAAAAGGTTGGTGACGGATTGTGTCCCCTCGAAACAGAGCAACAGGACTAATCATTGATATCTACAGGCCGCCAAACCCACGCTCCCTTCCTTCTGGACGCCGTCACTCACTCCTGAAGTCAACGCACACAAGCTCCCTCCCTCAACTAAGAAAGAAAAGACGACACCCACTTGTCCAGCTTCCGCTCCCGACGACGCCCATCCCATCTCCATGCAGAACCTCATCACCATCAACTTTAACGAAGAAGACGACCCAGCCACCAAGGGCAAGCGCAGAACCTGCCCGTCATGCCTCAAGCTCCTGTCCAACGCCTCCAGCCCCATCATGGCCAAGCAGTGCGGCCACGTCCTGTGTCAGAGCTGCGTCAAGAAGTTTCTCGTGCCGGCCGGGAAGAAGGCGCCCGGTGAAGACGAACCACCGTTGGCCTGTTACGTTTGCGACGTTCCCTTGTCCTCGAAACCCCAGAAACGAGATGTTGCTCACGGCCAACTAGTCCCCGGGCTCGTCGCCCTCCGCTCAGAAGGAACTGGATTCTCGGCCAAGGGAACCAGCACCGTAGAGAAGATCGGTGTCGCATATCAGTGTTGATCGGCGTCGATTCCATCCACGTCTCTCGCGCCAAGTATCCATCATTTGGCCTGTATTCGCCGGCGTGGCAGGTGAGGCAATAGCAGGAACCACAGGCGAATGACAAGCCGGTGGAAGACTCCTTTAGTAAGCATGGTCAGGCCGTGGCTAAAGAAGCTCTTGAGCAGTTCGCCCTGGATACCCGCATACAAAGCCCCGACGCCTTCCTTCTTGATGATGCGCAGCACCACGCCAAAGATGGTCTGGTCGAGGAACTCGGCGATTCTTCTGAGCAGCGACACACGACTCGGTCGCTCCTGGCAGCCCTTCTCCTCGTCAAGCGTATCGTCCGCCGAGGCGCCCGCCATCTGAAGTCTCGTCTTGCCCGTCTGGAAAGGATACGTTATGGCCGTGGCCGTCGCCTTGCTCCACGCGGCTATCAGAAAAGCGATCCAGGCCACAGGGATGTCTTCATCCTCCAGCGCCGGGATGATGCGCTCCGCCAGCCTTCTGTTGACAAAGAAGGTGATGCTCGGGTTCATGGTAAGCACCAGCGTAGCCGAATACCCAGACCACAGGCCCAAGATCCCACCCTGCGCTCGCATCGCCGCCATCATCTCGCGCAGGCCCTGCTGCCCCGACGCCATCTGCTTCCGCGTCACCACATTGGATATCGGCGTCGTGAACAGCCTCGCGACCGCCCCCGCCACAGCCCCGATGGCCAGCTCCTCGAGGATCCGCGGTCGTCTCTCTCGCCCCCGCCGTCGCCGCAGGTAGTTGTAGAAGCCGAAGAACAGGAAACTGTCCACGACCGACTTGGCCACGTCGGCGCCCAGCCCGCTGTACAGCGCCCCCGGCCCGCCCTCCCGCGAAACGATGCCCCGAAAGGCCGCCACCACGCCGTCGTAGGCCTCGGGCGACCCGGGTGTCCGCCGCGAGGCCTTGAGACGCGTCGTCACCAGGTCCAGCGGGTACAGCGTCGCCGTCGACACGGCCGTGCCGCAGGAGCCCGAGACGGCGTGGCCGAGGGCGTTGAGGGCTTGGTTCGAAGCCATGGCGGGGTTTGGGCTGGCGATGCGTCGGTTTTCGGTTGCGAGGCAGTCGCGCTGTAATTTGTCTCGTCTTTGGAATAATTGCCTAACAAAAGGCCATTGTGCTGAACTTTGTACGAATACCGAGGAATTCTTGTTATCGTGTGACGAGCTGGACCAAGGGTCTAATACCAAGGCGTAGCGCCTCTTATTTACGACGTCATTCCCCTCCCGACTTGGTTCAATCCACAAACCGGTCGGGCTTGCATGTGACGATGTCTCTCAAGCCTTTTGAGGGCCGCCGGTCCGAGGTAATCCAAAGCAGAAAGAACAAGAACAATTTATAATGCTAGTCTTACAAGTCAACTAGTATTCCATGTAATCTATACAAGATCGGGGTTGTTGCGTGTGACAACCTGACATCGCTGTACCATCCCATCCAACCAAAGAAATCGTTCAATCATTAACGCCATGCGCTGCCACAGCCATGGAAAGGGTATAAACCCATATATATATCCCAAGCGTACCCAGGTAGATGACATCCGTTCCCAGAACAGACCTCGTGTGAAAACCTATGCAGTAGTAGACTCGCTCTACGCCCTACTCGCCACAGAAGCCTGCCTCTGCGGCGGCCCGGCCAGCGCAAACGATGCCGACCGCCCGGCCGCCGCGAACCCCAGCGCCAGGTCCGGCTCCCCGGGGGCGTCCTCGCCGTTCGCCGCCGCCAATCCCGGGTGGCCCTCTGGCAGCCGCTGGGCGCCGAAGCCGGAGACGGCGAAGATGTTTGTGCGCCCACCGTTAGTGGCCATCTGGAGCTGCTCGTGCAGCCTGGCGAGCTGGTACTGGCGCTTGATGGGCTGGAAGGTGGGCTGGGGGATGACGGGTTGCGGGTTCCACGAGGCGAGGGCGCTCATGACGGCGGCCGTTTCCTCGTCCGAGTCGACGGGGCCGTTGTTGGCTTCGTCTTCGTCTTCCACTGGCGCGGCGGCGTCGAGGGCGGCCTCTGTGGGTGGCTTGTCAGAGACATTCCATGGAAACGAAGGGGTGTGGAAGGGACACTTACTTTGTTGCTTTGCTTGGTTCTTCTTCTGGTACGCGGCGAGCAGCATGTCGTATGGCAATGATCTTCCAGCGACTGCTCGCTTGGCACCCATCGAGTGACTCTTGCACGTTAATGACCTTGCACATGGCTGGCCGTTTGGCAAGATGACACCACACTGTCTCTCAACGTCCACGGGTCCTATCACAAAGTCAGAAAGCTGCCCCAAAATCAGAGTGCGAGCGGCTCGTTACCTTTCGGCTTGGGCACCTTGGCCTTGGGCTCGTCCTTCTTTTTCTTCGTCTTTGGTCCTTTGTCTGGATCGCCGTCTGCCTTGCGCTTTTTGCCGCTCTTCTTCTCGTCGTCGGGTTTCTTTCCCGCGGCCTTCTTTGCCGTTTTGCTTCCGACGGGCTTCTTCTCGACTTCCTCCTCGCTGTCGTCGTCCTTGCCGTCGCCGTGCTCCTCGTCGGCTTTCCGCGCCTCTTCCTTGGCCGCCTCCTTTGCCCTCTCCCTCGCCTCGCGGGCCTCCTTCTTCCGCTGTGCCTTCTCCTTCTTGAGCCGCAAGCATTGCGCAATGTGCGCCTTGGCAGCCGTCTTCAATATGCTCTTCTTGCAGTGCTTGCATTGTTGGAGGTCGGGGTTGTCTTCGAGCGGTCGGCCGGTGTTGAACGTTTCGCGGGCGCTGTCTTCGAGTTGGTTCACGACGGGTCCCGGCGAGGACGCCGAGACTGCTTGTGAATTTCCGTTCTTCTTCTTCTCGTCTGCTTGCCGAGTCAGCATGGCCGTCACGCGCCGCGACGCGACCCGGGGAACTCGCCTTCGACGAAGCTGCCATCTCTCCAATTGCCGGGCTTGCTGTGCTTGGGCGCGGCCTTCTTCAGTTTAAGGGGCCCGGTCTTCGACTCTCGTTTTGAAGCAACTTTGATGGTTTGCTCGTCTGATGCATCACATTGTTCAGTTCCTCGTCCGCAATCATGACCCCTGGAACCGAAGTGGGTTACCTTTGCCTGCACCCATCGTGGCGGAACTCGGCGCAAAGGAAAGCGCAGGCGATGAGAGTAGCTGACTTGGTAGATGGTGATTTTGAGCGATCGTGTGAAAATCGAGGAGATGATTCTGAGATGATCCGGTGTTGCTGTTGATGGTTGTTGATGATTGTCAATGGTTCTTCATGGCAGCCTTGCGGTTACCTGATGGCCAAGGCGACAGTGAAGGCGCGGGTGCACGTGCCAACTTGGCGAATACCTTATACGGACCCCACACAAATGCTTCCATCCACCCTCGCCAGTGAAGAAAGCAGGCAACATCATGCATCATGACATCTCCAAAGTATCCACGCAGAACACCTTCTTTGCATACCTACGAGTTGATGAGAACCACAATCCTCATGATCTTTCCCGCCGTATTATACCTCGAATATGTTCCACACAAGCTCACAAATCATCACAACGCCCATCTAACCCAGGATATACTCAACAAACGAAAACTCCCCAACCCTCTGTCCAACCCGGGCGGGACATTGTATATATGTCATTATCCAGTAAGCCCAACCGTTCCATATACCGCGCCATACCCAGCCAGTCCTTCCAATCCGAAATTGCGTCTATTTTGAGTGTGTGAGGATTCCGTTCGCCTGTGCCCGTTGCAAGCTATCCTTGTATGCCCTCATCGCCTCCATCATCGACTTGGCATGAAGCATGCCCAAATCACTCCACATGGACCCCATGACCGAATACGCCCAATCCCAGTATCTCTCTGGAACACCGGGGGCACTGGTTGCCACCTTCAGTTGAAATAACACCACTGGGAGGCCAGCCGACCCAGACCCTGCCCCGCCTGACTGTATCACCGACACCTTCTCCTCCAGGTGAGGATGTCGCCAGTGGCTCGGAGTGCTGACGAGCACGTCTCGGGCAATGGTCTGTATAAGATGGAGGCGGTGGTCAAGCTCCTTTGCGGATACCAAAGAAAGGCTGGATATCGGACTATTGTTGACAAACTCGACAACGGTCTGGTTGATGAGGATGCGAGCCCAACGGTAATGACCCCACATACGAGCAGCCCACATGTCGTAGTAGACGTGATATTCGCCATCAAATATGGCAGCCGGTGATAGGTGATTCGCTTTCACGGTTTTGTAGAGCCAAATGCCATCGAGGCTTTGTTCCCACTTCACAAATTCGGCATCCAGTTCGATGAGCTTTCGTAACGTCGACGTTGTCGTAGGCCGGCCATCGGCGAGGATGTGAGTCTTAATGTAGGCTGAGAGCTCGAGGAATTGGGTAATAAGCTGTCCCAGGCCGTGTGCCGGAATATCTGCCGGATCCAGGAGAGAACTGCTAAAGTCTACCCATTCACGGAGCGGTGCTGGAATCGCAGTTCCCGATATGTGAGCTGGAATAAACTGCCCAGCAATCAGTCGATTTGTTGCCTGTGATATCTCAAGGTCGCATCCGACTTACCAGTGAAAAGCACATCTGCACCATGGCGCGAATTCCGCGGAAAGCCGCTTCCGGCATCGGACACCATCGCCGAAGAATTGCGATACCGCCCATTACATGTGCGTGAACCTGGGCAATTCCCTTGTGTGTTCCCTTGACAACCTAGGTTGAGTGTTAGAACGACGCAACGAGAGGACGCAAGAAAAGGGTGGCAGACACAAACCTCAAACATGGCAAGCATCACAACGCCTCGCATGGTGACTTCGAAGTCGGGAACAACAGACGTCTGAATCACCTGGCCAGTTTGACGCAATGCCCTGACATATCTCTGACGGGCCGTTGTCATCAGGGTTTTATCCCCTCTCAGGTTGGAAAGGCTGGCGAGCCCAACGGCCGTCATGATGTCTTGTAATGATGGATCCCAAAGCCATTCTGTCGAGGTGAGGTCACTAGCAGACACGGGTTCGTCGGGATGACCAATGAGATACCGGTTAATGTAGAATTGGACGCCTTGTTCCTCGAGGCTGGGGTCGACGGGGGTAGGTAATCGCGGAGGCCATGCGGTGGTGGTTGGTGCCTTGGTGGAGGAAGATGGCTGTGAGGATGTGGGCGATGGGGGGGTGAGAGGAGAGGTCCGATGGTCGATAGTAGAGAAAGGCGAGGTCGACCAAGAGGTTGTAGACGAGGCGGAAGAGGAAGACGACGCTGACGAGGCAGACGAGGCGGAGAGAGACGTGAGCGACTTGGCGGGAGTCTGAGATTGAGGGGTATCAGGAGAGACTTCACCAACGCCCCATTGCGCGTGAGCTTTCTGAATGACCTTGCTGCTCTCGTCACGGAACATGAGAGACAACTGGTCGCGGTAGCCAGGACATTTCTTGCCAACTCGAATGCATTGAGAACATTCGGGTCTTACTTTGTCGCACTGTCGTCCGGGAACGAATTAGTCAACCGGGTGACGGGCAAAGAGGTCAGCATCCAAAGGGCTTCAACGAGTTACATACCTTGATCCGGCGGATGCGACAATTCTGGCATCCCTGCGAGGCTTTGCCGCAATACACCATGATGCACAAGGTGCAAGCCTAGACTACAGTCTACAGGCTGGAAGACGTCGTTTGGAACGGATCGAGATGGCCGAGGCTATGATTAGCAAGGGGGAGGTGTCTTGGCCTGTTGATGGCAGTTGCTGGCGGTCGGCGAGTGTGGCGAGGGGACGCGGCTGACGAAAGACGAACGAATAAGCTCTGGGCTTGCGGCTCAGCTCACCGAGAAGCCGCGGAGGTTATTGAGAGGGGAGGGGAGTGTGGAATAGACGAAAAACGGCAACGAGCTGAGCCCATCACGAGGAGAGTCGCGGGCAAGCGCGCGCGCGATGGCGGCCGGGTAAATCTGTCGTCGAGAGTGTCGTCGCCTCGTTTGGCCACTCAATGACGGCTTTCGTGTTGTATGCTGCGTCCCAATGGAAAGATTCCTCCAACCCACGGCCCGCCAAATAGGCTGCCCTCGCTTTGCGACCAACACTAGGCTCCGTCGCCTATCTTATTCCCCGTTGGTGCGTTTTTAGCCGTTGTGGTGTTGTAGTTGTCTACCGATGAACCAGACGTATTCCTCAGCTCATCCGATGAGGATTGAATGTCCTCCCCTGCTTTTGAGATGAGAGGTGTCAGAGAAGTGGGTGGTGATGACTGAGACCCCTGCCGAGCATCGACTGTTGAGCCGCGGAAGTAATTGACCGACCCCTGTGACTCGGGCCGGAAAGCAACAATTAGAAGCTGAGAAGACGAGTATGTGCCGAAGGAATGAGAGGGAAAGCAGCCGAGGGTCGGTAAGGTGTGGCAGACGGGTGAAAGATACGAGCCGGGAGTGGAAAGCGAAGCAATGGGTGAGTGACGGACGAAGGAGTGTTATTAAGACGAGTGCCGCAGCGGGGTGAGCTGGCTCCAAGGCAAACAGGCCGGTAAAGTGTTGCCAGAGTACTGGGAAATCCGGGTATCCAGGATCATGGGACAACGAGCAGAGACGACACGACGCTCTGGTGGTGAACGGACTCCCACTTGGAGCAAATGCGAAGGGAGGGCCCGGAGGGTACAGTCGCAACTGGGTGGATAGACAATGACAATCGAAGCAGCGTGCGGCGCGGGTGGGAGCTGGATGGGGAAGCCCACTCGGTACGTTATCCAGTGAAGTGGGTGGTTCCCGGTGTGGAATGAATCGTGGGCAGCGTCAAGTTCTGGAGGTGAAACCCGGCAGGATGCGTTTGGTGACGTTGGTGAGTGAGTGAGTGGTGGTTGTGGTTGTGGTTGTGGTCGTGGTGAGCACTTAATTAGGTATCCATGGAGGAGAGAATTGAGGTCGTAATTGGAAGCAATCTAGAAGTATGCTGGCGGACGGATGGAGTATTCGTAGATTGCAGTAAATTATGGCAGCCGTGTAACTTATGTCGTCTCGTCTTGGGTCACTCACTGAAGAGAGATGAGATGGAATGGCGATGGGACTCGGACAAGGATGGATGGAGTGAAGGAGTGTGTGAGTGAGGTGGGACCTGGGGACCTGAGGACCCGAGGACCTGAGGACTCAACAACCGGAACAGGAAAAGTGGAAAGTGGGTGGTGGGGCGCTGCCTGCCAGTTGGAGAGAAGAATGGCGATGTGCTCGGACGTTCAGGTGGATCCCCACCCGCAGGGCAGGTGCCTCCCGTCAGAACCTGCCGCAACGCTTGATGCCTCCTGCCAGCCAGACGAAAGGCACGACGCCGCCAAAAAAAAAAACCCGACTGCACTCCTTCCTTCGTTTCTCCCTTGGTGGCTTTGACAGGTGGGTTGTCTTGGGTGACATTGGTCCTCTTCGTCTACTGCATTTTGCGGCGCATGTCAACGGATAGCTTCCTACTGGTACGAGACAGTTGGTCTATTGTCAGTTGGATATGTTGGGGGGGTTCCCAACAGGGTCCCTCCCAGGACAGTATCCGGAGCAAATAGAAAGAAATGCCACAGACATGTGCAAGTCGAGGGATTCGTACGAAAGCCCTGATTACCTCCGGAGCAACAACGGTCTCCGTGGACGCCGAGGTGGAGGCGCAGAGACTGACGCCCTGAGCTGAGAGGCTTTGCACAAAGTATCAAGGCCAAGTCCCAACGACCAGACGGATGGATTTCCATGCTGGCATGGGGGTCGAAACAGGTAAGGTTCCGCCGGCCAGTTGGTTCGTGCCTGGAGTTGCGAACCAATGTATGGTACGGATACCTATCACCCGTCCGCTTTATTTGGCAGTATTGCATATTGCAGAGTACGAAATGCCTGTTTGTGCCGTCGACTTTACGAGGTACTGGAATCGGAATATCCGCCCGTTCCTCTGGCATGCCAGGCGTTGTTGACGGCTCGGGACGACCGGTACCTGGCAAGCTGTCGTGCACAGAGCAGCGGCAGCGGCTTATCAAGCTCTCTTCTCCGTATCCGTCCGGGAAGCAGGTTACAGACATGATCCTGACATTGGTCGAAATGCTCAATTTACCAATACGTACGGCCACGCCTGCTTGGCTGTCATGCCCCGACTGCGTGGTGCGCGACATAGCCCCCCAGGTTCAACATCACCCCAGCATCCCGGCAAGGAACCACACTTTCTCAAGGTCTTGTCGGATATCCCTACCTACTTCGATAGCCGTGGACGAAGAGCAGCGACGGGATCGAAGCCAAAAAGGAGTTGCTGCGTTGTAAGCACTAACCGCACGGTGGGATGTCGGTCTTGTTGTCGACTCCTTCGCTGCCACACCATATCAATGTTCGCCCCGATGAGACGACCACGAAGGCGTCTAGATGCTCTGGACCAAAGCCGACACTCGGCCGAAGCGGCCCTTTCCCATCGGGGAAGAGGACAAAACTCGAGCGCAGCTGAAAGTCAGCTCGGCATGGGTTCATTTAAGCTTGTGTCACCTCACAAATCACAGGCCGTCAATCATCATCTCCTGACTGCCAGAGACAAGGTGAATGAATGCTGAGTTTGATTAATTCTTTTTATTTCCCAATGCGTTATCCATCTTCTTCTCGGCCGAGGCATCCGATTTCTGTAAGAGGTGGTCGTCCTGATCATTCCCGCAAAGTAGCCTACCCTGTACTAAATGCCTACTGTATGTCAGGTGGAGATTGATGGGCATGACGCTGGTCGGAAACATGCCCCTATCCAGCACTAAGAGCAATACGACCCTAGACAAACATCGCAAAGCTTGCGAAAGTATCGCAGGGATCGTACACGAGACGGGAGTGACCCTTTGCCCACGGCAATCGACCAAGGATGTACAGGTAGTACCCGTACACAAGTGTGCCTCAGGACCTGCGCCTGTGCCGCACAAAAAAGAAAACAAACGAAACAACAATGATACACGCGGTGCCGTACGAGAATCCCCATCCTATGCGACAATGAGCTCATTCCCGAGCCTCCAGCTCTCTCCATTCTCCCCATGGGTGATGAAGATGTACCAAAACTGTCTTGTGTCTCCCAACTTATACCTTTGGCGGGGGATCAGCGACGCCATCTTTGGCAGTTCTCCACCTCCCTCTTCGATGACGTCGTTTCTATTCAGCCGCCCAAGGCAAGTACCAACTACTAAACTACCAACTACCATCCTTCCTTCTTTCCATTTGGGCAGAATGGAAGGTACGATTGGGGTGATAGTAAACAAGTATCTCCGTACAGACCCTACGGCGGTCTGAAACCTGATATCGTCATACACTCACCTGGCTGACCTTTCGTCATCAAGCCTCGTTCAGCCAGACCGTGATCGACATTATCAGCCTCGACCTGACCGAGCCCTGTTCTTCACGCTACTCCAGTAGTACCGATCAGCCAAGGAGTCGTCATTGCCGTCCACCAATGCCATGTTATGCACTGAAACCCTTGGTGAAGATCCAAGGTGACCTTGGTTGTTGCCAACCTCCATGTATCGAAAAACGACGTTAGAGCCGTTGGCTTCAGTTAGACTTGCCGTGTTCCCGGCTCGTCATGACGTGAAGCTCGAACTTATATTCCCCGACTTTGCACCCTGATTTCCCACGGCTTTCTTTTCCATCCTCATTCACAATCAACCATCAACCACACACATCAATCATCATGGAGTCCATCAACCAAGCCGCCGCTGCTGCCGCCAAGGCCGTCTGGGGAGACGAGAACGCTCACAAAGAGCCAGTCTCTGGTGTAAAGGGAGATGTTTCCAAGGGCGAGCCCTACGACGCAGGAAACCTGGGTACGTATTCCTATTACATCACTCTCAGTGACTGTGGCTGACCCGCCTATCTAGAACCAGCCCGACAGGAGCAAGTCGAGCACAGTCTCGAAGGACGCAACAACACTGAGAACTCCAACATTTCGAGCCTAACTGAGAACCCTTCGAGCGTGCCTCAGAAGGCCACTAGAGAGGCCGAATATCTCCCTCTGTCTCCCGAAGAGCACCATTCTTCTGCGCAATACAACACGGAGAAGGCATCAGGAACCGGATTCACAGAGAACACTCCCTCCTACACACGCGAGGGCGACTCAGTTCAGAAGTCAACCACCGAGAACACCATGCCTGGCTCCTACGAGACATCGACTTTTGAGAAGACCCCCCAAAGCACTTCTGCCCTGGGCGGCGACACCACCACCACTTCTACGGATTTCGCCAGCAAGCCTGCCAAGCCCAGCGAGGGCCTTGAGGGCGAGGGTTTTGGCTCTCGACCGTCTGAGGGCCTTGACTCACGACCTTCAGAGAACCTAGAGTCACAGCGATCCGAAGGCTTCGCTGCCCACCCCGAGGAGACGGTCTCCAGCAACGATGCGACTGGTTCTCGACGCACTCATGTGCCAGAGCCAACGTCTTTGGAATCCAAGGACAAGAAGAAGGCCGAGGACGAAGAGTCCCATGGCACAGGCCAAGAGTACGTTCGCTCGAGCGGCTTCGCTGCTGACG
This sequence comes from Thelonectria blattea, assembly GCA_024115155.1. Taxonomy (NCBI): domain Eukaryota; kingdom Fungi; phylum Ascomycota; class Sordariomycetes; order Hypocreales; family Nectriaceae; genus Thelonectria; species Thelonectria blattea. The sequence goes on from JAMQMW010000612.1 coordinate 18,856, forward strand.
GCGGAGACTTTGACGCTACTAAGCCTGGCGCTGGACGTGAGGCAGATCGTAAGTGCATAGTCGAACTTGAGTACTTGTACGCAATCATTGACCAACCAAAACAGGTCTTTGGGAAGAAAAGGGACACCATCCTGATCAGCCTCACGGCCAAGGGTCTAAGGACAAACTGAGCCTTGGCCATCGACTCAAGGAGAAGTTGCACATTCACAAGGAATAAGAGATGTGTGTCGTTATGTACTAGTACTTTGCTGTTATTCTCGATTACCCCGTCGCCATTGTGCGTCTAGTTGTTTTATTAATGAACTTGCTCTCTTATACCCTGCCTCGTATTATCGTGTTATGTTCCAGTATCAACCCCTTCGCTACCGAGTTTTGGTTAGACTCTTTGGGGGCATAGTCGCAACCCAGTATTAAGAACCAACCCTTGATACCCGAGGCTCAGCTCTTCATTAGCACCCCTTCAACCAAACAAGCTGAACCTCCCCCATCTCCGCACCACGCTCCCTGTGCCGCACCAATCCGGGGTAAAAGCACACCGAGGGTGAACCAACCGGTCATCAGTCCGGAGGAGGGGGGAGTCCTCAAGTCAATGGACGCATTACCCCGCGACTTTGGTTGTCCAATCACGTCCCCCCCGACCCGGACGGAACAAAGGGAACTGGTTCCGAATGGCCTCATGTCAACCACATCCCTGCGAGATCAGCACACATCTAAGGTCACGACACACTTTTCGCATGAATGATGAAGACGAAAAAGAACAGAGGGTAAAAAAAAAAAAAGGAAGCAAGAGTCGACTGCTCAAAAAACCCGGTGTCCCCCAGACGCCGTTGTTTGCCATTTGCACCAATAAGCCAAACCGTTGACACTCTTTGTTCCCGTTTCGAAAATCTTGCGCAAAGTTGCTTCTTCTGGTACATGTATGCTTATAATCCCAGAGCCCTTTTTCCCGTCGGCTCCTTCTCTCAAGGTATATCCAGTTTCGGGCCCTCTTCGAGGACACATATTTCCCGCGCTGTAACGCTTACTGCTCGCCCATCTTTTTGCCTTTTGGATTCGAGATAGGTAGAGGCAAACGTTGTATGGGGCAGTTGCATCCATTCGCGCACGCAACCTGGCACTCTTCGTGGTCGGCCCTAAGCCCTCCTGATCCAATCCAGCCCCCCGTGTCAAAAAGACCCTTGTTGGAGGTTACATCCATTACACCGTTTCGTAGCCGCTCCAGCTTTCGGGCCGCCTTCCGTCTCTGGAGATCTGCCTGGGCCTGCAGTCGCGTGCAACCCCATGCCGCAACAGAGCAGCCTTTCGCGCATGCCTCTCTCCGAGTGGTGTGCGGCATGCACATGGCAAGCGATGCGGGCGACGGCCGCGGGTCCCAGATCCCTGACGAGCATCCTCCTCCTCCTATGAGCGCACGCAGCGGAATGAGTCTTCGCGAGAGACAGGGTGGTTTTTTAGAGGAATCCCGATTCGGCCAATACCCTGCAAGTTGAAAGTGACAAGTCAGTATAACCATTCGAAATTATAGACTACGGCCAGGCGTGCTTCCGGGTCGTTCGCTTCTTTGAGACGAACCGACCCTCAACCCCATGACACTGCGCCCCCGTAGAATGAGGCTAGGTTGCGCAATTCCACATACCTCACGATCTTCTCGTCCTCTCGCTCGCGAGGCTCGACTTGCAGACTCTTGTCGTACATCTCATGCACGTCTCCGGCTGCCTGCATGTTGCCCAAGATGTAATCTGACAGCTCGGGCACAGGTTGCAACGAGTACCCCACGTTCTGGTATTGCTGGATGTCACGGATCACTTCCGCCGTCTTGGCGCGCTTCGCAAAGTTGATGAGATTGGTCTTCTTGATGATGGAGGGGATACCGTCCTCGATGAAGGTGAGATCGGTTAGGTAGACGCCTGCCTTGTTGTTAGAAGTCACAAATCTGTACGGGTTTTTCATGCATTCTCAGCACCAGAATTTGCGCATACCGAGGATGGGAGGGCCCGGAAGGTTGGTTGACTTGTAGAAGCATTG
>JAMQMW010000617.1:0-18996 GCA_024115155.1 Thelonectria blattea
TGGCTCTTAGCTAACAGATCTTATTTGCACAGCCGGCTGTGCGGGTCACGTGGTCTTATTTGCACAGCCGGCTGTGCACGTATGGGTCGCCGTGGCAGGCGGCTAAGCTTACAAATGCATATCCGTATGCATTCATTGCATTTTCCATGCTGTATTCGTATCTGACTATTCATACAGGAGCGCGAATATGTATGCACCTTCGATTGTGCAAGACGAGTGTGACGCAAACGTACGGGTACACGACGCAGATTCGACTACCATCCCCAAGCACTGCTTCTGTTCGAGGGCAAACCGAGAATATCTGCATCCGACCGAATCAGTTGCCAAGATTGGCGGAGAAGTGGGTGTGCACTGGCTGGATGGTGCCCGTCCTTTCCGCACCCCGCGTGGGATAGAGTCGGATCCCTGCGGCGCGATTCGAAAGACCGAGATCAAGCTCACGGCCGAGCATGCACACCCACAACCTGGTTACTCCGTACGTGCAGCCCGCGCCAACCCGCTTTGTCTCGCCGTCAAAGTCATGGGCTGCATGGACCCTGATCGCCAGAAGTTTGCGAGAAGCAGCACAATTGGACGCTCCGGGCAAGCATTCTGATATCGCCGGTCAACATCCGTGCCGGACGTGATGGGCAAGCTCCCAGCTCCCACTCGGCCTGGCTCAAGACTCATTGATTACTTGATACGTTCATTGATGACCCGGGGTCCTCAGTTGACTCTTCTCCGCTCTTCGTACCTGGGCGGACTTACAGACGGAGCACGCAGAACCCCGACGCGACCGGGGTTGTATTAAGACAGAAGACTGCCCATTGCCTAGGACGTCATTTCTGACTCCTTTTCTTCTCTTTCTCTTCTTCGCTGTTATCACTCTTTTGTTTCTTGTGTGGTTCGCGTGTGGTACAATTGCGACTTTACGTCGTTCTCATGCTGGTGAGTTCCGCCCCCCACGTTTATTTTCAACGCAATAATCACCAACAAAGCATCGGGCTCTGTCTGGTTGGTTCCCGTTTGGACATCTTCTCTGCAAGAGCCGAGATTTTCAAGACGTTGAAATTGGTTGAGCCTCTTCTAACTGAATCGATTGTTTCTAAAGATGGGACCGCAAACAACCATCATCATGAGTGAAGCCATGATGCTTCCGCTCACAGGCATTGGCCTGGCGCTTGTAACGCTTTTCGCTTCACCTGCCGTGGTATCGATCCTCGCCCAAATGCGAAGCCGCACCCCGAAAGACAACTTTTACGAAGACCGCGACGGAAAAGCCACGCCGGAGAGTGTTGCCGCCTTCTCAAATCGCAGACCTAAAGCTGTCATCCTTTTGGTGTCTTCTATTGGAACTGGAGCCTCAGTTGCCACATCGGTCCTCTCTACCCTTCACGATGGCCCTTTTCTTCAAAATTGGCTGACCACAGCCGCTTGGGTAAGTCATTTCTGGCTTCTGCTCGAGCAACTTTGGCAACAAGAACCAAATATCTAAACTTATCGCGCTTTAGGGAGTCGTCGTCGTGCATACCGTCGCTGTAGGCGCCCACCATTCCTCAGTACGAGCATATGATTTGGCATTATGGCTCTTGGCTTCTGCTCTGATCATTGCCTGCCTTACTTTCCCCCGGTTGGTCGAGGAAGCTCAACAGGCTTCTGCCCACAAAGATCCTGTTACTATTCTCCGCGCCATTGATGCCATCACTGTGATTGCTTTGGCGGTTTCCAGCACGATGCTCCCGCGACGACCGGATGTCTTCATTGATGGTCGCCAGGTCGATCGCCAATCAACCGTCTCTGCACTCAACAAGTATACTTGGAGTTGGGTTGAACCATTGTTGTATTTTGCAGCCAAGAAGAACGACCTTGATGTCGATGATGTCCCGAAACCCGATCGTCGACTACGGGCGGACGGTCTAAAGCAGGATTGGGACGCTTTAGAATATAAGGGCAGCTTGCTACGCTCCCTCATCCAGGCATACAAGGGCCCAATTGCGTTTCAATGGGGCTTGACCATCTGCAGAGCCTTCTTTGCCATCCTTCCGTTCAAATTCATGTTGCAACTCATCAAGATTCTCGAGGAGCGAGAAATAGGGAGTGGCCCGACTCTGGAGCTATGGGGTCTCGTTCTATGGATGGCAATCTTCAACTTGATTGATGCGGTACGTTCGCTCCTCCGTCGATCTACAGTTAGCTGACAACTTTGATAGTGGGTTGAAGGCTGGGTTTTCTGGTACTCCTTTGCCGATATGGCACTGCCTATCCGAGCACAGCTGTCCACCCTCGTGTTTGAGAAGTCGTTGAGACGGAAGAATGTCAAGTCGGCAGAGAAGTCCAAGGAGTCGAATGAAGAGGAAACGAAAGAGGACGACCCCAAAAAGGACGATGCGAGTGTTCTCAAGTCTCGCCAAGCCATTGTCAATCTCGTCGGCGTTGACGGGCAACGAGTTTCCAACTTTTCTGCCTATCAGTTTCTGATTGTCAACAGCGTCTCGAAGCTGGTCATTTTTTCGACTTTTCTGGTTCAGATAATCGGATGGATCCCATTTACCGCAGGCCTCTTCGCCTGGGCTATCACTCTACCGGCGAACACTTGGTTCTCCAAGCAACTGATGGCTCGATCCGAACAGCTGATGAAGCAGCGCGACGAAAAGTTGGCCGTGGTCAATGAAGCCCTACTCGGAATGCGACAGATCAAGTTTTCTGCCCTGGAAGCGAAATGGGAAAAGCGAATTCTTGCCATGAGAGAGCGAGAGTTGAAGACTCTTTGGAAGCTCTTCATCGCAGATACCGGACTCTTTGGATGCTGGGTTGTGAGCCCAATCCTCCTAGCGGCCACGTCACTGGCCGTCTACGCATTCGTCAATGGTCGTCTCTTGCCGTCGGTTGCTTTTGTTAGCATTGGCATCTTCAAGGCACTGGAAGTGACCCTGGTTGTTCTTCCAGAGATCATCACGATGGGGGTTGACACCCTGGTCTCTGTTCGACGAATTGACACATACCTCAACGGTCCTGAGATGGAGAAGATTCTGAGCGAAGGTCCTGACGTTGGGTTTGAGGATGCGTCCATCTCGTGGCCTGTCGACGACGACGTTGCCGATGAGGAAAGATTCATTCTGCGAAACCTCGACTTTACTTTCCCCGCTGGCGAGCTCTCTGTCATCTCAGGCAAGACGGGCACAGGCAAGAGTCTTATTCTCTCTGCCATCCTCGGAGAGACGGATTTGCTGGAGGGCTCTGTCCGGGTACCTCCAACGTTGTCCCCCGCCGAACAAATGGACAAGGAAGCACATCCTGGCAACTGGATTGTGCCCGGTTCGGTGGCGTATGTAGGCCAAGCGCCATGGCTGGAGAGCGCGTCCTTCCGCGACAACATCCTTTTCGGGCTTCCGTTCTTTGAGGAACGATACAATAAGGTCATCGAGGTTTGCGCGTTGAAAAAGGACCTGGAGATTCTTACGGATGGCGACAAGACCGAGCTCGGCGCCAACGGCATCAATCTGAGCGGTGGTCAGAAGTGGCGAGTGACGTTGGCCCGGGCCATCTACTCAAGAGCCGAGATTCTCGTCATGGACGACATTTTCAGTGCTGTCGATGCCCATGTTGGCCGTCACATCTTTGAGAAATGTGTTACGGGCGAGATCTGTGAGGGAAGGACCCGAATCCTTGTGACTCACCACGTTGCTCTTGTGCAGGCCAAGACCAAGTTCCTTGTCGAGCTTGGCGAAGGCACTGCGCTTCACGCTGGCTTGGTTTCGGACCTCACCCGTGATGGCATCATGGAAGAGATTCGACAACACGAGCAGTCGAGCCAGGAAATCATCGACGACGAAGGTGCGGATGCTTCGACGGCTGTCAACTCGGAGGAGGCCTCGGTCACTGACTCGGCCGAGGCTGGTGAAGAGACTGAGTTGCAAAAAGTTCCTTCTAAGGACGCTAAGAAATTCATACAGGAGGAACTCCGCGAAAAGGGTGTCGTGAAGAAGCACGTGTACATGACCTACTTGAAGGACAGTGGCGGTTTGCGCGTTTGGAGTGTCTGCGCCTTCGTTTTCCTTGGGTACGAGACTGGAATTCTGGGTAAGTTTACTCTCACGTTTTGCAAAGTCCCCCTCTGACCACAGATAGCTCGAGCATGGTGGTTGCGACTCTGGACGGCCAGATCTGGGGACAGCGGTCCCGAGGTGAACATGCACGATGAACACGGCTACGCCTCAGTCTATTCGATGCAGCAGCAACCGTTCCTCTCCCCTACCGGACTAAATGTCGCCCAGGAGCAGAGCGATCTCGTCTACTATCTCTGGATGTACGTTGGCATTTCTCTGGCAACGGCCGTCATCGGAACAACGCGATTCTTTTGGGGTTATGTGCTGGCGCTGAGAGCGAGCCGAGCACTTTTCAATAAGATGCTCTTTGCCGTTCTTCACACTCCCATGCGCTGGCTTGATACGGTTCCAGTCGGAAGGGTTCTCAACAGGTTTACCTCGGACTTCAACATTATCGATAACCGCATCACCAACGACTGGACTATGTTTTTTGCGAACCTACTCGGTCTGTTCGGCGTCTGCGTCGCTGCCTTCTTCGCGTCCGGATACGTCATTCCTCTGGCCGTGGTACTTCTCGGTGTCGGCCTCTGCATCGCTCGAATGTATCTGCATGGCGCTCGACCCCTGAAGCGGCTTGAGAGCAATGCCAAGTCGCCTGTCTTTGAGCTGTTCAGTGCAGCTCTCGCCGGTGTGTCCACCATCCGTGGCTTCCATAAGACTCAGGTCTATGTCAACCGCATGTACAACAATCTGGACAGCTGGGACATGATCACTTCGTACATGTGGCTCGTCAACCGATGGATGGGTTTCCGAATGGCTCTCGTCGGCACCATCTTCTCCACCATTGTCGGCATCATCGTCATTGTCAGTCCTACCACGGATGCCGCCCTGGCTGGCTTTACCTTGTCCTTTGCGCTCGACTTTGCCGAGAACATTCTCTGGACCATCCGCAACTACGCCGGCATGGAGCTAAACATGAACTCGACCGAACGCGTTGTCGAGTATACCGAGCTCGAGACCGAGCCACTCGATGGCCAAGTGCCCCCCGCTTCGTGGCCGAGCTCTGGAGCGGTCGAGGTGAAGGACCTCGAGGTTGCGTACGCTCCTGATCTGCCGCCCGTGTTGAAGGGCATCTCGTTTACTGTCAAGGACAACGAACGTGTGGGCGTTGTAGGCCGTACCGGCGCTGGAAAGTCGTCGTTGACTTTGGCCCTCTTCCGGTTCCTGGAAGCGCGGTCCGGCACCGTTACCATTGACGGGTTAGATATTTCAAACATCAACCTGAATTGTTTGAGATCTCGTCTCGCCATCATCCCTCAGGTAAGCAAGGAATCATTTGAGCCCTCCGTATACACACAACCGGTCTAACAATAGCAAAGGATCCCGTACTCTTTTCCGGAACCGTGCGATCCAACCTCGATCCTTTCGACGACTGCACCGATGAACAACTCCGCGAGTCCCTCTCCCGCGTCCACCTCGTCGACTCGCAACCCGCCACGCCGACCAACGAGCCCTCATCCTCGACGGCAACGTCAACCGTGGCGCCCAAGAACACCAACATCTTCCGCGACCTGTCCAGCCCCATCTCGGAATCCGGCGGCAACCTCTCGCAGGGCCAGCGCCAGCTCCTCTGCCTCGCGCGCGCCATCGTGGCCCGCCCCAAGATCATGGTCCTCGACGAGGCCACGTCGGCCGTCGACATGGCTACCGACGCCCTCATCCAGCGCAGCATCCGCGAGGAGTTCACCAGCAGCACCCTCGTCGTCATCGCCCACCGCCTCAGCACCATTGCCGACTTTGACCGCATTCTCGTCCTCAGCGAGGGCCAGGTCGCAGAGTTTGGCTCCCCGCGCGAGCTCTGGGAGAAGGAGGGCGGCGTCTTTCGGGATATGTGCGAGAGCAGTGGCGAGAAGGACAAGTTGAGGGATACCATTTTCGGCGCGGGAAGCAAGTAGTAGACGTTTAGTGACGAGGCGAAAAGTTTTCTGTTTTGAATGAAATTGGTTACTTTTATGAAGATGTTATTCCGTTTGCGTTGGCCTGCCTGAGGTACTCTATGCCCTGCCCACGGGTAGTTGGACTGGACATCTAAAAGTTCGAGAATTGTTGCGCAATAACTGTCACGTAACAAGCAAAGCAAAATTGAATCATATTTCCTATTTCAAGGTGCATGCATCATCACTCAAGTGTTCTTCATTTTCCCATCAAGATTCATTCATTCATTCGTGTCATATCCATACGCTAGCTATTTGCCAAATCCCACATCAGAGACAATCTTCCGTGTGTAAATCCGAGGTCCCAAATCCAACAAACAAATTATGCCAAGAAACAAGTAGGCAACTATAATCTAGCGTCCCGTCTAATGACGGCTGGCATCAGACTCACCGTCTTCTTCATCATCCCAGCCATCAGGGATGGATTGCTGAATGTAGTCTCGGAAGCCGCGGCTCATCTTGACAACGGCGCGAATGTGCTTCTCGTTGATGATGATGCGCTCCGAGTTCTCATCCTGAGCGTCGCTCTCGGCCAAGGCGAGAGCCGTCTGCATGGCGTTGCGAATCTCACGGCCGTTCCACCTGAGCGACTTCACGTCGTGGGTGTTCCAGACGAAATCGCGAGCGGCAGACGAGATGTGGATGCGGTTGTTGGAGTCGCGGATGAGGCGATCAAAGTTGTTGGTCCAGATGCGCTCACGGTCCTCGTCACGGAGGTTCTTGTAATGCAGAGCGACGTGGATTCGGCTCAAGAAGGCCGGGTCGAACGACTGGACGCGGTTGGTGGTGAGGAAAAGAACACCACGGTAGTACTCGAGGGCACGCAGGAAGACGGAAACAAGACCGTTGCGGGAGATGTCTCTGGAGCGACGACGCTCGAGGTAGACGTCTGCCTCATCGAGGAGCACAAGCGCGCCATATCGCTGACCAAGCTCGAGGAAGTAGCTCAAGTTGGCCTCGATGTTGTAAGAGTCGACGCTCAGGTCACCGCTGGTGAGTGCGATGAGTGGGCGGTTGGTCAACTCGGCAACACACTCGGCAGTACAAGTCTTTCCGACACCGGGTGCGCCGTGGAGAAGGAAGATGCGGCCCTCGCCCTTGTTCTTGACAAAGTCTTGGCCCCAAGGGACAACGTGACCGGCACCGAGATCGGTGGCGAACTTTCCAATGAGAGCCTTGACCGTCATCTTGACTTCGTCGTCGAGGACGAGGTACTTGAAGGCATCCTTGTCCGTCGCCAAAGGCCTCAGGTTGGCGATGTTAAGGTGACCCCAGCGGCGATCGCCCAGGATGAAGCCGGGCATGGTGTTGGAGCATACCATGAAGAACAGGTCGTTGTCAGGGGGGGTATCCTGGAGGGGATCAAGGTCCTCAAAGTTGAGGTAGGGGCTGTCCACGCTGGGGGAGCGGTTCACGGTACAGGCACGGCATCCGCATCGGGGTTGGCTTCTGGGGAGATGATCCTTGCTGGGGGGAACAGCCTGGTTGTACGAAGGAGGGCGGTGGTAGCGGGCCATGCCACGCATGCAATCAGGGCCCAGATTGTAGAAGCTGTCGAAACCTGAGGCATCGCAGATGACGCGACCCTTCATGAAGCCGGTAGGGCCACGAGATTGACGATTGCCCGAGCCCGAGTTGACAAGGCGACCCTCGTACTCCATGTAGGTTGGACGCTTGAGGAGATCCCAGTACAGCTTGCCCAACTGGATGCATCGCTCCTTCATGGGGAGACCGCCCTGAGCCTCGAGATTCTCGGGCCAAAAGGTTGCGGGCACGACGGCCAGGCTGCTAATGGCCTGCTCGCCAAGCCAAGGAGTTACACCGAAGCTGTACATGTAGCGGTTGACCTTTGTTCCATTGGACTCAATCATCCAGCAGTTGACCTTGTAGCTGTCGTAAGGGCTGGAGGGGCTCTGGCTAGTGCGAATGCTGCTGATGACATATGGGGTCCAGATGTCATATCGCTTGGCGTAGACGACCTGGCCAGGCTTGAGCAGAAGCCAGAAGTACTCAAAGGTGGCCTTGGGCTCTTCCAGCTTGTGAAGGGCTTCCTCCTTGCGGATCTTCTCGCCGAGGTTGTTCTCGAGGAAGGAGAGGAGAACGTCAATATGCTTGGAGGTGGTCGAGGCATACTCCTCGTCGTGAGCATCAGGCTGGCAGTCGCGATAGCGAGCCAGCTCTTGCCGGTGGTGATACAGGACGCGGTAGGGAGCGCTGATGGTGACTGTCTTGCTGTCGAGGTTGATGTAGGGATAGTAAGCAACGACGGCCTTGAGGGCATTGATGAGATGCTCCGAATGAATGATCATGGAGGGAGTGGCGATCTCCGGAGGGGAAGTCTCGAGATCCTCCTCATCATCGGAGCTGTAATCATCATGGCGATATTCACCCTGGTCGAAGGTCTCGGTGATGGGTCGATCCTGAGAAATCGGGCCGCCAAGTCCACGGTGACGACGGCGACGGCGGCTGGGTCTAGCAGCTCTAGCAGTGTAGACCTTGGTGACGATTTCGATGACGGGCTTCTCCGTCGCTTCCTCGGCCTCTTCGTCACCATCATTCTGGACTTCGGGAATGTCCACGAAGGCACGAGTGCTGTGGCGGTCTAGAGTAGAGTTGGTTAGCATGGGAAGGGTTGTTTTGGCATGGAATTGGGCATGTGGAAGAATCACTTACACTCGACAACACGGTCGTTCCAGCCAATGTACTTGAGAACGTACAGGAGGTCGGGCACCTTTCCATCGACCTTGAGAACCGCCTTGGGCAGATGGGGGACGGGAGCTCTTGCGTAGGGCCGAATAGCATGTCGGTCAAGTTGTTCGAAGCTTGCCATTGACGAGTTGTCGTCGTCTTGGCCCTCGACAACGCGGAGCTCGTGAACCATAGGTTCAAGCTCAAGATCAGGCTGAGATAGAGCGAGATCGGGAGTCGCGGGAGAGTCCATGGTGGTCATCTAGGGTTGGGGTCGTTGATGAGGGATGGAAGAAGAAAGACAAGAGGGATGAAGAAGAAGAAGGAGAAAGGCAGGAGGGATAAGAGACGGGTTATATGCCCATCCATCAGCCATCCCTTGGCGTAGCCATCAGCGCTAATAAGGCCAGCCTTTCGTAATGTGCAACACCAAAACTCGAGGTGCAGGACTTACCGCTACTGGCACTTGTTTGCTACGTTAGGCGGTTTCTGAGGTGCTCAGCCCAGAAGGCAGCAGCGCCCCCAGATGCCCCCATCTCCACTCATCGACCAGTAAGACGGAGCGATTGGGAAGGGCAGTTGCGAGCCGATGTGTTTGCGATTTGCGCAGGCGGGGACGAGCACGGCCGCGTGCAGGAAGGTGCAGGAAGGCGCAGAAAGGTGGAGGAAGGTGCAGGCATGTGGCCTAGCCAAGCAGGTGCGCTTATCGCGACACAGCAGGCATCAGCCTCCATTGCCAGGCATCAAGAGAGACCAGCACCAAAATATTTGAAACAAAAAACATGATAATTAGTATGTAGCATTCTCTTGACCCATTCGTCGACTTTCAGCCCTGTTCCGTTGAGCTTCATCTGATGCGGGGTGGTTAAAGCACTGCCCCGCTACGGATACAGCTCAGCCACCACCACCGGCAACTGCTGTGGAGTGCCGGTGTGAGGAAGTGCACGGTACCTACCGCTATCACAGAGCGTCACGCCTTATCGTTCCCTTATCGTTGGATAACAGGCTATGGATGTTGTCTTGATTCTCGACGACGAGGGAAACACCAGAGTGTCGGAGCTACAGTTGTAAGAGTCAGCTCTCACCAAGACACAATAAATGGCATAAGTTGCTCACTCGTGCCAGTCAACACATCGTACATATTCGCCTCTGGAAGGTGCACGCCATGCAACATGCCCCTGAAAGAATGCTAGCTTGATAAGGTCGTCTGTAGCTGCCTTGCTCGGTCGCCAGAGCCAATTGGCTCCAGTGGACAGGGTCTATTTTTCGGTGGGCCAAAAATCCAGTTCCGCATCCAATCCAATGGATCCCTATCGATAACCTCAATTCCTCGAACAACACCAGACTGCACATTTCCATTTCCTCTGTCTCGCGACATGGTCTCACGCTCGTCATGTCCAAATCCTGGAAGTCGACGTTGAGGCTGCCCCGGTCGGCCTTTCCGTACGTTCTCTCCGTCTCTCCCACCCCGTCTTTTGGTGCCGTGCATCGAACTAATTGATGTCCATCAAAGCCCTCGTCCGAACCCCAAGCTCCAACCGCAATGGCACCGCCAATGCACCGATGATCTGTACGAATGGCAGACGAAGAACCGACCTGAAGAAGACCCCTTCGTTCTCCACGATGGCCCCCCGTACGCCAATGGCAACCTCCACGTCGGTCACGCCCTCAATAAAATCCTCAAGGATATGATCCTCCGAGTCAAGGTGCAACAAGGCCGAAGGGTGGTATACAGACCAGGCTGGGACTGCCATGGGCTTCCTATCGAGATGAAGGCACTTGGGTCGAGCAGCACGAAGGGTCTTACGCCTGTCCAGATCCGGGATACTGCTCGACGCCTTGCCTCCAAGACGGTCAAGGATCAGATGAAGGGCTTCCGGTCCGTGGCTGTCATGTCTGACTGGGAGAAGAGGTGGACTACCATGGACCGGGAGTTTGAGATTCGGCAGTTGCGCGTCTTCCAGAGCCTAGTCCGTCGCGGCTTGATATACCGTAAGCGCAAGCCCGTTTACTGGTCACCGTCGTCACGCACCGCCCTCGCCGAAGCGGAGCTGGAGTATCGAGACGACCACCTATCGACTGCTGCATACATCAAGTTCCCTATCGTTTCTGACTGGTCTTCGGTTCCTGAGCTCTCCAACTTTCACGGTCCGCTCTACGCTGCTATCTGGACAACGACCCCCTGGACCCTACCCGCCAATAAAGCAATTGCTGTTCATAACGATCTGATCTACTCTGTCATTCGAGTTGGATCCGACGGTCTTCTTGTCACGAAAGATCGCGTAGAAGCCATGAAGAAGACGATTCCCGAATTCGAAGTCGTAGTCGATTTGATCCGTGGGTCTGACTTGGTAGGGCTTCAGTATCGCAACAAGCTGCGCGGTCAGTCCGCACCGACCCAACCCATCATCGAGGCTGACTTTGTGACTGCCGACTCCGGTACCGGCCTTGTTCACATTGCCCCCGGACACGGCCAGGACGATTACGAAGCCTGCGGTAAACTTGGTATCGACGCATTCGCGCCCATTGATGATGGCGGCTGTTTCACAAAGGACGCGTACCCTGACGACCCGGAGAAGCTGACGTCGGCATCATCCATCTTGGACGGCGGAAGCCAGTCGGTGTTGGATCTGATGGGAGACGATGTCCTAGGAACTCACAAGCTTCGTCACAAGTACCCATACGACTGGCGCACGAAGCGACCCGTCGTGATCCGTGCTACGTCCCAGTGGTTTGCCGATGTTGGAAGCATCAAGGATGATGCTCTCGCAGCCCTGCGCGACGTTCGGTTCGTCCCCGAGACTGGCCGGAGCCGTCTTGAGAGCTTTGTCAGGGGACGAAGCGAGTGGTGCATATCCCGACAGCGCTCTTGGGGTGTTCCGATCCCCGCCCTCTATGATGAAGCCGGGAATTCCGTCATGACGCCCGAGTCTATCGAGCACATCATCTCAGTCATGCAAAAGCGCACTTCATCGGCCTGGTTCTCCGACAGTCCCGACGACCCTGCGTGGATCGCCCCCTCTTTGACAGGACAATATCGTCGTGGTACGGATACCATGGATGTATGGTTTGACAGCGGCAGCAGTTGGACCGAAGCCACGGGGCAGGTCGATGTGTATCTCGAAGGAACTGATCAGCACCGAGGCTGGTTCCAATCCAGCTTGCTCACATATGTCGCAACCCAAAAACCCGACGAGAAGAGCGGCAAGCTTGTAGCCCCATTCAAGACGCTCATCACGCACGGTTTCACCCTGGATGGACAAGGCAAGAAGATGTCAAAATCGCTCGGAAACATGTACGTTCCTGCACAAGTCATGGATGGCAGTCTGCTCGGTCCCGTCAAGATAAAGGGACAGGGCAAAAAGTTTGATGGCCTTGGGCCTGACGCAATTCGACTGTGGGCAGCGAGTGCTGATTTCACGTCCGACGTTCTCATCGGGCAAACAATCTTGCAACCGGTCCAGACCTCGTTGATCAAGTATCGGACTATCGTGAAGATGCTTCTCGGCTCACTCAACCAGGAAGCTCGCAGAGCCCCCCTAACAAAGCTGGATCAAATCGCACTGGTTCAACTCCAGGATACCATGTCTCAGGTCATGGAGTTTTACAATAACTACGACTTCCACAGAGCAGTGAGTGCCATCAACCGTTGGGTCGCGGCCGATTTGTCTGCGTTTTACCTCGAGGCACTCAAGGACCGACTTTACTGCGGCGACGGTGGTGGTATCATGGAACCCATCTTCGTTGGCCTGCTACGAATGCTTGCCCCCATCACTCCTCTTATGGTTGAGGAAGCTTGGTCGCATCGGCCGGCGTGGATGGCCGAGGATACGTGAGTCGTTTCCCAGGTATCGAATGGGGAAGCTGTAATCTAATGACAATGGCAGATTCTTGGAAAACCCCGCTCGGCAGCAGTACGACGCGCCTCTCGTCGATGAGGGGCGGTTGACGCTCTCCCAAGCATCCCTCCGCGAGGACACGGCTGTGATCCTGGACGTGCAAGACGCCGTCAAGGCAACCATGGAGCAAGCCAGGGGCGAGAAGGTCATGGGAAGCTCCTTGCAATGCTCCGTCCACCTCAAAGTCGGCGACAGCAACGTGTCCAAGATTCTTGAGCGATACCTGGACGAACTCGAAGCCATCTTTGTGGTTTCATCTGTTGAACTCAACCAAGAGGTCCCCGAGAGTCAGACGTGGGCTTACAAGCAAGAGTTTGAGGTGCAAGGCGCCAAGATGCAGGTTCACGTGCTCCCACCGAAGCAAGACAAGTGCTCCAGGTGCTGGAGATACGTGGCGCCGTCTGAAGACGACCTGTGCCATCGATGCGAAGAGGTGGTCGGCCCGGCTGCTGTAGCTGCTGCGGCTGCTTGAGTGGAAATGTGCTGAAGACACTGTTGGAATAGACGAGACGGCGTTGTACACATAGAAATACCCCTCAATCTTGCGCCATCTAAAGTAGTACTACGTACATAAAAGAAAATACAGCAATATTTCTCAAGGGCTCCAGTGAGCTGGCGCCTTAGCCAAGTCATACGCCGCTCGGGAAGCTTTGGCTGGAGCTTTCCCGGTGCCTCGAAGGTGGCCATGGCTGAGTCGGGCTATGAGATATTACAGCGTACGCACTTACAACGTCTGTTTCTGCTTGGGCTCTTGCTCTACCAAGGCACGACAAGCTGAGGCTGGCTGCGACATTCCAGGTCGCGGCGCTGCCACGAACCCCAAGGGCGCGCAAAGGACAGATGTTGCGAATTCATGCAAGGCGAGCAGAGTTTCGTGCATCGAGCATTGTCCATCCCATCATGGCGCTCGCACACGACGACCCATGTCAACGCCTACACGTGTCAGCGAGCACGGGTCGGCGCGGGGGCATATCGCATTCCAGCCACACTGTAGAGAGCAACCATCGAACCGTTGCGAGTTTGAGTGGCGTGTTCTAGTGAGGAGAACAACGGAGGGATCATCAGAGCCATGGCAGAAAAGCGACCCGAATGCCAGTCCCGTGGATACCTGGAAAAGCAGGCCGCGACGTGACTCGGGAGGAGGGGTTTGCAAGTCGCCCGAGCTGAAGCTGGAGAGAGGGGGTGAATGGTGAGATTGGGCTCAAAGCGGAAGAGCTGAGGACGTGGCTCGTGTGTGTCTCGAAATGAGTGTGTGCGGTGTTTTTGACGGTGAGAATTAACATGTGATTCTGTCAGGCTAGAGAGTTCCATCCTTGATACGTCACGGACTCACGGCAGGCAAAAATGACGGTACATTGGCTGTCCCGGAGCCTTGTTGGCTCCCGCGGCTTTCCAGAACGAGTCCGTCCCCGTCCGCCGCGACTAGGGAGAAGGGAGGAAGGGGAGGAAGGGTCAGAAGCTTGCCAATAATAAGTTGCGTCATTGTTTTGCCCCCCCAGGGTCCTTTTGGTGTGAATCGTGGTTTACATCGTGCCGCGCAGAGCATCTCCATGTTCCATGCACGATATCAGATGGGACGGCGCATCGTAAAAGTCCATGACGATTCCTCTCCCTGGTTCATCTTGAATGTGACAGAGGCGACGAGAGAGTCCTGAGCGGCAGCGGTTGTGGGGGAGGGGCAGAAAGGTCAACCAGGTGACAGCTATTTCCGGCAAGCGGTCACGGAGGGCACATCGGAACCTCCTGCATTAGCAGCCTGGAGTGATGGTGTTCATCGTGCTGGGCTGCAGTGAGCGAGTGAAAACAAGGTCTTGCTTGGCCCGTCTGTCGTCAGCAGCTGCAGCCAACAGCTTAATTATAGGCAGGCTATTCACAGCTATTGCCCTGTCCTCAGCACCTCAGTCTCAACTCTCAACTCCCTTCCAGTTGCCCTCCAACTTCCAGGCGCCATTTACGTATTTTTCTTTGGTGGAACCCTTGCGGCCACTCTATTCGTACAGCCGCCCGGTTGCCGTCCCGTGACAACCAAGACCTAACTGGAAAAGACGAGGCAGGGCCAACCAACGCAACTGCAGCTGCAACTGGAACTTGGAAAGAGCAACCCAACTGCTGCCGCGAAGAGTTCCCATCCCACGACGAAATTGACAAAGCTTTTTTTTTAATTGTTTAACCCCCGCGCCTTTTCTCAGCTGCGCAACTCTCGATTATGAATTCGTGAGCGAGTGAATCCTTTCACCTGCCGTTCGGCCGGAATCCACTCGCTCTCTATCGCTTTTCGGTTTTCTCTTTCACTCTACTCTCGACATTCGTGTCGTCACCTCGTCACTCCGTACCGTCCCCAATAATCTCCATCTCCTGAGATCACCAACCCCAACCTTCCTCCTCCTCCTCCCCCACGACCTCGGAATCCGAACCAACGAGCAATAAAATGCTGCACCGCTCTCATCGTCACAACTAAACCACGAATCCGCCTCTCCCCAGCGAGTGCGAGTCTGGCATGTGATAGCTGCGCGCAATGGCGGACAAGCGCGTCCCGTCCTTGACGGCATATGGGAGACGAGATGGCCCAGTGACACCCGATATTCCGACGAGATTTAGCTACGACCACGCCTCGAGAGGAGAACCAGCAACCATCGGGGCTATTCTCGCCGGTCCTACCTCCCCCGACCGACCGCTCGCCTTTTCCGACGACGAACTCCTCCCCCGTCTGCATCCACGATATCGCGAACCCGGCCAGAACCTCGGCCAGAATGCCGCCCGAGTCAAACGATCAAGACGAGCACACAAACCCCAGCCGGGCGGTGCGTTCCTCCTACAGGATGCCGTAGGAGCCGACGACGACCACGGTCAGTCTCGCCGCCCGCAGCGTGCTTCGTTGCTACAGAAGGGAAAGGAGGTTGCCGATGCCCTGTCCACCAGCGCCCCCCGAGATTTCGGCCTGGGCATCAACCCGGGCTCGAAGAGCCGAACTCGAGTCGTGTCCCCCGATACGTCGCAGGAAGACTTATTCGTACGGAGGCGAGAAGGCCACTCCCGCAAGCAGAACGCCCCTCAACGAGGCCAGACCGCCCTCGATGTCGATTCCACCCAAATCGTGAACATGGCCCTGAACTTGAGCGAATCGAGACGCATAGCAACTCGACGCAACTTCTCCCGCGCGAACCCTCCTCGGCTGGCACCTGTGCAGGATCCGACGCCGGGAAACAACATTCGGACCCATCTCCAGCAACAAAGAAAGTCTATGCGAAATCCCTCTCCGCAACCCCCGCCGCAAGCCGTCACACCCCGACTTTCCGGCGTTCGATCGAGTAGCCCCCTCCGTTCCCCTTTTATGGACGCTGGCAACGAACCGTACCGCTACCATTTCTCCAATTCGACGTTGGCGAGAGCCCAGAAAGCCCGAGAACACCTGGAGCTCATGTCTCAGTATCGACTCCTGCTGGACCTCCTTCCACCTCTCAAACTTGGGCCGGACCGGCCCTCGGCCACGAGCCCACCAGGCTCACCTGCCAATGGAAAACTGTCAAAGTTTACGTCATCGGACCCCCTCGTGTCTGGTGGCAGGGAGTACAATCCCTTACAGTACATTCGGAACAGAAAAGTTCGCGCGAGGGAACGAATGATTATCGACGGAGAGAGGCAAGGGTTCAGCGACGTCGAGTCCGTCAAGGTATGGCTGGAGACGGCTTCTCAGCGAGCATCTACTCTCAATGTTCTGTCTGGCGAAGGCGGCTCTGTGCTTCCCCCCTTTGCGACTGCCGACGAGGTCCAGTCTCAACTATCCCTGGAGTCCAATCCAAAGGCTGCCCTTCGGGTTCGCCGTCCCAGAGTTGACTGGTTCTTTGAGCCATGCGACCTGATCGCGGATGTGTACTGGGTGGAATTGGACAACCACAAGCATCTCATCGAGGACCGCAACTGGTTCAAGATCTTCCCCTGCGAAGGCGCGCTCATGAGCAGGCCCATGTCGCGGCAAACAGACGATGGCATAAGCCCATTCCAGACCAGGACTCTCGAGGATGCGGATGCGACGCCCGATGTCAAAGATCTGAAACTTATCAGACCAGATACGGACCAATCGCAAAACAGTGCCAAAGAACGAGCGAAGCAAAAGCTCCAAATTATCGGCGGTACCATTCACCGACATACCCCTTCAGGTCACACGCACCATGACTTCCTACGGTCAAGACGAGGCTCTGGCTCTGAATCTGACAGCGACAACGATGTCAAAAGCGAGGGACGTCCGAGGCGTGGCAGGACGGCCCGAGCTGGAACTATTTCTAGCCACACCAATGATCTGCTAGAGAAGCAGATGCTGGAGATGATCGCGCAAGAGGAAAAACAGCGGCTCTCTCAGGTGCTTGAGGCTGAAGTCGAGTCGCTGCGGTTTGAGACTACGGCACGAGCTGCCACTCCTGCGCCTTCACATCAAGCGATGGATAGGACGGGCTCCCTGACAGATGTGAGTGACTCGGACCACAGGTCTCTTCGCGAGAAAGCTCAGATGGAGTCGTTGGCTGGATATCGCATCGGCAAATCGAAGCGTGGACGGCAGCTGTTGGACGACGTCGACTCTCCCCAACCCATGTCGCCCGAGCTGAACCCCCTTCAAAAAACCCTCTCTAATCCTCCGGTTGGGTTGGAACTCTCTGCCCCTTCGAGCCGAGCCTCTTCGCCATCAAGAAACCCCTTCAGCAAGGTAAAGAGAGCTTTGCGCGACAAGACACGTGACGACGGTTTCGATTCACAAGCCGAAGACTCCGACCGGCGGCTCTCGATGCAAGAATCGAACGCCCCCTTTGATGCAACTGCGCTGGAGCGGCGCCCGTCAACTTCCCGCCCGACATACGAAGGCCACAGGCACCACCGCAACGCCAGCACAAGGTTTAGAGGTGATGAACAAGTCGGGCTCCGTGGAATATTCAAGGGACCTCGCATCGACACAGTCATCCGTGGTGGCGTTTCGCGACTGGGGGATATGTTGTGGCGCAAGGACAACGCGTACGATAGTCCCCCAGACGCATTTTCGGATGAATCAGAGAACGACCAAGGGAGGGGACGAGCGCGACTATCTCTCAGCTTGTCCCGGACGAACTCAAAGCGGAACAGTGAGCCTCGGGATAACACGAAGCACTTCCTGGACTCCATGCCACAGTTTCAACATGTGTCCGAAACATATGGGAGAGCCAGACCAACGGATCAACGGCAGGCAACCGATAGCAACGCCCAAAGCCTTCAGTCGTCTCGTTCCAACCTGGTCAAACCCCCGAAGCCTGATTTATCAGAGGCGACGACTTCGGCTCGTCCCAGCGTGGCCCCCGAAGTACGAGGTGCCACTGAACCGTCAGAGGCGGATTCGAATCGGGAAGACAGGAATTCCAAGTCTGTCGCGCCAATGGTCAGGTTTGATGAACCCGACAACTTCAAGACGCGAAAGTGGACCATCGCCGACCAAGCTCTCCCTCGGGAGTGCCGCGTGTCGAAACGAGAGATTGCTCGGATACGAACCCTCATCTTGACATCTGGAATCATGGCCATGGAAGTGTCTCGTCGAGCCCAAGAAGCCAAGAGGCCGTTGGCCAACGCAAGCCTGTTGAGTCCTGGCAAGGCCCCCAAGAGCAACGTTGTCGGGGTTCCCTGGGGAGACATTGCGCGGCTTACACCCAAAGCATCGTTGCCCTCTGACCAGGAAATTCCCTACTGCGACCACTATCCCTTGGCGAGTCAGATGCTCAGCATCGCCATTGAAACCGAGATCGAGCGATGGCAAACCTCGGCGGACCGTGTCACGACCCAAACACGACCAAAGCTGGAGGAGGGCATCTGGTGCGTCCGCTCACGCATCGCCGACGAGCTCTCGGGGATGACGGGCGAGGCATCGGACCTGGCCGACGAGACGGGCAAGGACTTGGCTCTGGGGCAGCTCCTCAAGGTGAAGCGCGTCACCGACTTGATCGAGGAGCTGGGGCGAAACAGGCGGAGGCGGTTCAGATGGCTTCGACGTGGCATGTGGTCGTTTGTCGAGTGGACGCTCGTCGGCTTCATGTGGTACGTGTGGTTCGTCGTCACCATCTTCCGCATCTTCTTGGGGCTGGGGCAAACGACTTGGAGTGGAATCAGGTGGCTGCTGTGGTTGTGAACACACACACACATGCCGTGGTTTTGTGTGGGGGGAGCGTGGACGATGCAACGAGTTGATGAGCATGCGATATGTTGCGACGCTGCTGGTGTGCAGTCTGTTTTCTTTTTCCCTTTTTTTTTAACTCTTACGCATCGGGGGGCTTCTTTGCATTGTCCCCGACGGGTCCACAGTCTCGTCAGACACCGGGGGCGAGGGCGGCAGCAGGTTGGCAGGGTGCTGGACATTGGCCACCATGATGGAAGGGGAGT
>JAMQMW010000620.1:0-10322 GCA_024115155.1 Thelonectria blattea
ACAACCACCTCCCCGACGGCCCAACCCCCGCGCGAGTACAAAAACACGCACACCAAGCGCCTCTCCAACCTCAACCAGCCGTCCTCCTCGTCGTCCAATCCACACACCCACGGCACCCCCGTAGGCTCGCGCGGCGACGCCGCCGCTCGTTTGTTGGATCGGTACAAGTCCAAGTCGCAGGGCTACATGCGCGATCGCCAGCACCAGGTCGACTTCCTCAAGAACCAGAAGATCTCGAACGACTACCTCCGACAGATGCCGCGGCGCTGGGCCCAGGGCGACGTCTACTCGCCGCACGACTTGAGTCCCGGGGAGATGCAGAAGTGGCGCCGTCGGTCGCTGCGGGATGAGGATGTGGTGGATGCTCTGGGTATTAACCCGTTGGACATGTACAAGGTGCGTCCATGGCTTTTCTCGCCTCTCAGGTCCCAATTGAACTGCTGGACCTCGCTCTAACGCCCGCAGAACTTCTCCCTCATCTCCCACTTCACCTCCACCTCGGGCCAGATCAACCACTCCAGCATCACTCGCCTGCGACCCGTCAACCAGCGCAAGGTGGCCAAGATGATCCGACGAGTCCAGGGCATGGGACTGTACCCCAGCATCCACGCTCACCCCGAGCTCCTGCGCGACCAGTTCTTCTCACGTCGATAGATGCAGAGGGGAGAGTGGGAGAAAAACACGGTTTTGTACGAGGGATTCATGGTCATTACTTTGGTCATGTGTATAACAGCTTCGACGCTCTGCTATATGTGTATAGATACAAGTCGCCAACAAATCAACTTTTCCTTTTGGTACACGTCAAGCCTTCAAGACTCGCTTCAGATGGAACTTGCACAGCTCGTCCTCGTCCATGTGCTTGCCCTTCTTCTCCAACCCCGCCCACGCCTCGGGGTATCGCATGCTGGCCCATTGCTTGAACTTGGCCTGCAGCTGCTGTCCGGGCAGCGCATTGAACCCTACGCCGAGGCTGGTACTTGTTAGCAGATGGAAATTCTCGAGGGAGGCGCAAACTCACGTCATGGCATCCGGTTCGGCCCCGGTGACCCTGCCCATCCTCAGAATCGTATTTTGAGCCTCCTCCAGCTCGGCGCTCCCGGCAATGGCGCCGACGTAGGCATTGAACACGGCCGGGGGAATGTCAATGTCCATGCTCTCTATCCTCTTCCACACTTTGTGCGCCATCTTGGCCCCCGACGGTTTGTGTTCGAGAGCCCAGAAGACGGCCTCGAGACTCGCGTACGAGGGGCCTTCCCTTGACCCGGTAATGTTTGCCCAAAACTCCATTGCTTGGGTGGGCTTCCCACAAGCCGTGTATGCAATCATCAAGGCTGTGTAAAGCTTGGTGTCGGGCTGCAGCGTCGTGTCCATCTTCAGCATGTTGAAGACCATCCCAAGCGAGTCCGCATCGGGGCACCGGCCCAAGCCCTCAAAGAAGGTCACGTACGTCTCCAACTTCGGGTGGTAGTCGATATTCCTGTGCGCACGCATGTGTCCAAACACGTAAAAGGCCATGTCGGGGCGCTTGCGATCGAAAAAGGCAGAGACGAGGCTTGCCCGCCGCTCGAAGCTCAGGTCTTGGAAGAATTGGCGAAGAAGCTGATACGCCGTCCAAGCGCGTGCAGTGCTGGTCTCTCGGCTGAGGCAGAAGTTGAGGAATGCCTCTTGCACAACCTCTCGCTCTGCGGCGCTGAACTGGAAAGCGTGGATGGATAGCGTGTCCATGACATCGAACGGCTGCTCATTTTCCAAAAATCGAACGCAGAGTCTAGAGACCGTCTCCGGGTCGAGCTGCACCTGATCTTCTTCGGCAGCGTTGACGAGCTCAACAATAAGCTTGAAATTGGGTGTAGGCTGGTCGCACAGCGTTCTCAGATACTTGTTGAGCAACTCGCCATACTCCCACCCATGCTCGACGCGGATCTGCCAGGGCTCGAGTTTCTTGACGTTTTTGTAAGCAGCCTGCACACCTGGCAAATACCCGGCGTCTAGACGTAGGCTCATCTGGATGAGGTGTGTCTCGCCATCGAGCTTCAGGCTTTTCTCTTCGGCGAGCAAGAGAATGTCCTCGGCCAAGACGGAATCCTTCATTCCGACGGCGGCTCGAAGGAGGCCGTTGATGGTGGCAGCATCCGGCGTCACGGGTCCTTCCTTGCCAACCATGTGTGACATCATCGTCTCAACCTGCTTCAAGCCTTTGCCCATGATGAGAATGGCCTGCAATAAGCTGTCCCAGTACGGCTTGGGCGGTCGTGTATCGCCGAGCTTTAGGAAATACGGCACTGCCCATTCCTGCAGGCCGTTGCGAACGGCAAAGGAAGCGATCAATGGATAGCATGCGGCGGTGGGAAGGGATAGCTGGTCGAACCATTGTTTGGTCTCTGCAACCATATTCCGCTCGGCAAAGAATTTGACAATCTCTTCGTGCGTGGCGCTGTCGAGGGGCATGCCATTCTTCTCGGCCTCGTCGACAAGCGCTACGAGATCTGTTCCATGGCCCTCCCTTGCCAATCCCTGAGCCAAAAACGGCAGTATCGTGCTGGCTCCGGTGTTGTGCTGTTCCGCCGCGGCAACCCAGTTGGAACGGAGGACCTCGACGGCTTCCTTTGAGCCTCCGTAGAGAACGAGCGCCTTGATGTAGTCGGCCCAGGTGTTCCGTGCGGGGTCCAATTCCTCAGTTCCCATGACGCCCGAGTTGAGGACAGAGTATAATCGCTGAGTGAGTTGAAGATGTTGTGAGGCTCGTTCGCGGGTTCGGGGAGGTCGAAGGGCCTCGAGGGCAACGATGAGATCTTTAGGTTTGAGTCGAGAAGCGTTCGCGGGTGCTTCGGGTAGCTTTTCCACCAAGTAGTCGAGGAGTCGATGGCACTGCAATGCTTGGGTGGCGTTTAGGGGCGATCGGCTCGAGATCTTGGACTTGAAAAAGGCCCTCCAAGCCTGGATGAGTTCCTTGTCGGCTGGCGGCCGCACATTGTCGAGCATTCGGCTTCTCCAGACCATAATCTTCATCCATCCCGGGTCGAAAGTGGGCTGCCGCACCTCTCGGGGGGCAGATTTGGAAAAGAGGTTATCGAGGAATGTGCGGCGCGAGGCATTGTAGAGTAGGGGTCGGGCCAATTGCCTCTGTCGAGTGGGAGCGGAATAGAGAGCGCAAGACGGGGAGCGGGAGTGGTGCGTCAAGACCCGTCGAGCATGGCGGGCCAGATGTGCCCTCATGATGGATCAATCTAGGAGATGATGGTCCTACATGGGTCAGCAAAAGATGAGTGGCCGAGGAGGTATTGAGCGCACAGAAGCATGTTTGGGTAACGGCGCGCCGAAACGAATTGCATTGACGTAGTGTGAAGCTTCGACAGGCCAAATCTGGAGCCAAGAAATTCAATGGCTTCGGTTTTCGAGGTTGATGCGCATATTGGAATAGCCGGGGTTTAGCCGCTAAAGTGGGCGACAGTTGACCGTGTCATTCGCACTGGTTTATCTATGCAGCGAAACTGATGAGTGAGCTACCTATGAGGCGAATTCGCCAATTGTTCGTCGACATGATATTTCGGACATAAAAGTGAAGCATATCCCCGAAAGGTGACTCATAAATGGCGTTTGTTGTTGACATGGTTCATGATTCGGTTGTCTGCTTACCAAGCCAACAACAACAAGCTTGACGAATTTTATAAACTCCAATGTTGTGATTCCTTGAATTGCAGACAGAAGGATTAATCAGGTATATCCGTGAGCGCTTCGATGCTGGTCGAGAGTTGTGAGAGTTGTCCGAGTCTCTGAGAAAGCGAACGAATGACAAGACTCGAATATCTAAGCTCCTAGACGAGGCGGGGTGAATGAACGCTACGTCATTCCAGATGAAACAACTGAACCTAAACAGCCACGGCATAATTAAATCGTCAAGGTAAGAAAATAGGATCGGATCTAAGCAAAGACCGATAACCTCCAGAAGCTCGTATATCCCGCAAATTGGAACGCAGTAGCAGGAGATCCCCGCCGGTGTCGGCAATCGGATGAGGTGGGGTTGGCTGTTGATGATAAATAGAGCCGGTTGCTGTCTAAGAAGCCGGATAAATCATTCAATATACCAATCTATCAAAACCAGAACTACCTACAAATATCTTATAATGCCTCTCATTGCGCAGAACCCCAAGGACCGCATCATCCTCGGGTTGATGACCTTTGGCCCCAATGTCGCAGCCGGTGCCCGCATTACCAAACTAGACGACTTCAAAAAGACTCTGGATGTTTTCCAGTCTCGAGGATATAACGAATTAGATACGGCTCGAGTATACATTGGAGGCGAACAAGAAGCCTTCACTGCAAAGGTGGGATGGAAGGAGAGGGGCTTCACGCTGGCCACCAAGGTCAAGTATCCCGCCAACCACGGCGATAATACTGCCGATAAGGTGGTTGAGTCGGTTGAGACCAGTTTGAAGGAGCTGGGCACCGACTGTATCGATGTGAGTTGCTACTGAGCATATGATCACGCGATCAAATGGCTGACATTTATCAGCTCCTATACCTCCATCGCCCCGACCGCGGAACCCCCTTTGCCGAGACGTTCGAAGCCATGGATAAGCTTCACAAAGCAGGCAAATTCGTGCAGCTCGGCATCAGCAACTTTACCGCCTTCGAGGTGGCCGAGGTGGTCAGCCTGTGCAAATACAACAACTGGGTTCGACCGACCGTCTTCCAGGGCATGTACAACGTCATTACCCGAAGCATCGAGCCAGAGCTGCTCGTCGCCTGTCGCAGGTACGGCCTGGACGTTGTCGTCTACAACCCCATCGCGGGCGGGCTCCTCTCGGGGAAGATCAAGTCCAAGGACATCGTCCCCGAGAGCGGGCGCTTCTCGACGGAGAGCAGCACGGGCAAGGCGTACCGCGAGCGATACTATCGCGACAGCACGTTCAAGGCGCTGCAGACGATCGAGGCGGCGGTCGAGCAGCACGGGTTGACCATGGTGGAAACGGCGCTGCGATGGATGGTACACCACTCGAAGCTCAAGATCAAGGACGGAAACGACGGAATCTTGATTGGGGCGTCGAGCGCCGCGCAGCTCGAGAGCAACCTCGGCGATCTGGAGAAGGGACCTCTGCCAGACGAGGTCGTGCAGGCGCTGGACCAGGCGTGGGCATATGCCAAGGCCGACACGACCAATTATTGGCACGGCGAGCTGGAATATGCGTATGACACTCGAGAGGCGGTGCTTGGAGTTGGAGCCAAGTGAGAAGATCGTGATGGTGTCCTGGGCACATGACCTTGATGCATGAGATGATGGAGGGGTGACTCGGCTGAGGGTGGCCAATGAGGGGAGGGGAGATAAGGGGAGATGGAATTAAACTGTGACGCGTGAGGGTGGCTTGCAGATGGTTGGTTAGAGGTACATATTTACACTGTCCTGTACATCATGATGCTGGCTGTTCAACTGAAGTTTTGAATACGTGCCATGAGTTGATGAGAGTCTTCAGGTCATGATGGGTCTCTGTTCTCCATCTCGACGGTGACCCCCACAAAAGGAGACTTCTCCTCATGCCCCTCATTTATCCGAATTCATCGAGATGGAAGGAGTCAACGGGATGAAAAGACATCCATTGAAGGTTCATGGATATTGAACTAAGAAATGACGTCTTGACCCTTCACACCCAAACATTCACCCACGCCCACCACTGCCACCACCACCAAAAGCTCCCACTCCCAACGGAAAGGCAACGGCCCGCGCTAAATGACCCCTTCAAGGCAGATGGCCATGATCCGTGGCCGACCAAGCCGCGTCTGACGCCCCTGGCGAGCCCATGATGGCCCCTTGAAATCTGGGATCCGCCCGTTCCTTTGGGTCGAAAAGACCCGCCCGACCACTGAAGCCCCTGCAACGGCATTAAGTTGGATTGTCTTCGATTCTGTACACGAGTCCCTTTCATCAACACCCTCCCAATCATCACAAGCATCGCATCGCACACGACCAATCGGGTCGCCACTAATCAAGACTTCTTCCCGATCCTGCATGCATTATCTTCTCTCCTCTCATTCGACTTCCTTTTTCCTTCCTTTCTTCTTCTTCCGTGCGCCTCAACGGTTCGGCAACAACCGCTAACGTTCTGCCAATAAACCGTCCTCCTTTGCGAAAGAACATCGACATTGTACCGACGATCCCTCGACTCGACCGACATTGAATACACCACGCCACATGCACACACAATCCTCGACCCATCTCCAGACCACCCAGCGCTGGCGCCCTCGGCCTCCAGGCCAACCCACTGAACGACGCTTCCGACCCTAAGGAGAAGACCGCGGGGACCACGGAACAAGTCATCCCGATTACCATGGATCCCGTGTCAGACCTTCGCCGGCCGCCCATGAACCGCCATGCCGATGGTCGGTCCGGAACGCCGTTGCTGTACAAGCAGCAGCCCGATGCAGACGAAGAGCGAGGCCGCGGCGCTTTCGCCCGCCTCAGCACCGACGACCGCTCCCAGAGGACGA
This sequence comes from Thelonectria blattea, assembly GCA_024115155.1. Classification (NCBI taxonomy): domain Eukaryota; kingdom Fungi; phylum Ascomycota; class Sordariomycetes; order Hypocreales; family Nectriaceae; genus Thelonectria; species Thelonectria blattea. The sequence continues at coordinate 6,484 of JAMQMW010000620.1, forward strand.
GCCTCGCCTCCAGCCGCGATGGAAGCCCTTACACCGGCGAGATGATGGAATCGTCCTCGTTCGGCGCCCACTCGACCATGCGCAGTCGCAGCCCCCGCGCGGCCGTCGGCGTCGAACCCAACGCGACGCGCAAGAAGTACACCTACGCCGCCTTCTTCCTCGTCGTCAGCCTCATCTCGTTTTGCGTGCAGACGGAGCTGAGCGCCCACATCCAGCACGACCTCGGCTGGGACAAGGCCTACTGCATGATGTACTTCACCCACGGCTCGTGGGTCGTCCTCTGGCCCGTCCAGCTCGCCGTTCTTCGCGTGCAGAAGCGCGATCTGCCGTGGTCCGTCTTCTGGAAGCGCCACATCCACCACCTGCGCACCACGGCCGTCATGATCGAGACGCAGAGCCTCGACGTCTTCCGCCTGTCTGTCCAGCACCGCGCCAGACCCGTGCGATACCTGATTCGCTTTACCGCTATTATTACCTGCTCCCTGACCGTCGCCGGCCTGAGCTGGTACATTGCCGTCAGCCTGACCACCCCGTCGGACCTGACGGCCATTTACAACTGCTCCGCCTTTTTCGCCTACGTCTTCTCTGTACCGCTCCTGAAGGAGCCCCTGCGCCTCGACAAGTCTGTCGCTGTGCTCATTGCCATTGCCGGCGTGCTCGTGGTGGCATACGGCGACACAAAGGGCGAGGGCGTCAAGGACGTGGAGGCCAGCGGCCGCTTCTTAGGAAATCTTATTATCGGCGTCGGCTCCGTCCTGTACGGCCTCTACGAGGTGCTGTACAAGCGCTTCGCCTGCCCGCCGGAGGGCGTCTCCCCGGGCCGGGGCATGATCTTCGCCAACACGTTTGGCTCCCTCATCGGGCTGTTCACGCTCTCGGTGCTCTGGATCCCCCTACCCATTCTGCACCTTCTCGGCATCGAGAAATTTGAGCTCCCCGTGGCGTCGACATGCTGGCTGATCCTCCTCGCCGTGCTCTCCAACGCCACCTTTAGCGGCTCGTTCCTGGTGCTCATCTCCCTCACGTCGCCGGTGCTGTCGTCGGTGGCGGCGCTCCTGACCATCTTCATCGTGGCCATCGTGGACTGGCTCCTCACCGGGCAGCCGCTCAGCTTCGCGGCGCTCCTCGGCGGCGCCATGATCGTCGTGGCCTTTGTGGGCTTGACGTGGAGCACGTACCGCGAGATGAAGGAGCACGAGGCTCTGGAACCCGTGGTGGACTTGTCCGACAGCGACAAGGACGGCGACCTCAGCGACGAGGACTAACTCTCACGACGACGAATGCATGTAAATTCTTTGTTTTTGCACAATTTTGGATTTTGGGTATACCACCAGGCGGGCGGTGGCATGTTACAGTTACATGTGGAATTGGTTTTTGCATCCGTGTCCTTTGCCATTTTGGGTCTTTTCCTTTTTGTCTGGGATATGGGCCATGGGCTATGGTCATTTGGTGTACATTTGGCTGGGTTGGGGTTGGGAATCGGACATAGAGGTGCGTTCAACGGTGAACGCCGCACGTTGATAGAGTCTCAGCGGCTTTATTGAGTACATAGTATGTTTGAATAGGGCTCGGCCCGTTCCTTTACGCCGTTATTATTCACTACCGAGATGTCGAGGCTCGGGCACGTTTGTGTTTTTGCATAATGGTCTGATGGTTCCTGACTTGATAGTGCACGTGCTGATACCAATTCGACTTCAAGGCACCTTGGGTCACGAATGCTCACATAAAGAGAGAATCAGGTCAGAAGATGTGACGTGTCATAGAATGTCATATACTCAGTTCAATTCATTATCCATCTATCCAAGGCTTTGTAGCCAATTTCCTCGTATATTCCAATCCATGTCTTGTGGCCGTAAAAATTGACAAGTGCAGCACGTGATGCAACCAATGTCCAAAAGCGAAACGAAAAAACGCCAACGTCCAACAACGCTCAAACGAGCAAAAGGACCCACGAACACACGAACCCACCAAAAAGTAAACGCTCTTGCGAGCTCGAAGCCATTGCCCCGTACTGGAATCGAAGCAGTGATCTTATCATTACTAGTGATACGCTTTACCACTGAGCCAACGGGGCCTTTTCTCTGGCTGCGATGTCGGAGGATGGAGAGCGGCCGAGTTAGGACGGCCTATGAGCATGAGGCGCGGGCGTCCTGACGAACAAAGTGGCCGGGGTTCTTGAGTTTCCAACCGGCGATGCCGTTCATGACGACGTACTGCATGGCCATGGTCCAGGCCTCTTCGGTGGCGGTGTCGCCGCACTCGAAGGCGCGGAGGGAGCTCAGGGGGCTAGGGCTAGGGTTGCCATTCACGTTGGCGTTGGGATTCCCACCGGCGTTGGCGTTGAAGACCTCCCTCATGACGATGGAGTAGGCCATGTCGCACTCGAGCCACAGGTCGGTGATGTCGACGTGGGCCAGCTTGGCGTCCTGCCAGAAGGCGTCGGCGCGCGGCATCATCTGCAGGTACAGGTGCTCGACGGGCGGGCAGCAGCGGACGACGACGTCGCGGATGTGACGCGAGAGGGGGAAGGTGGCGATGTAGGAGAAGGAGGTGAGGGTGTCGCGGAGGGGGGAGAAGGAAGGGTCCGAGGGGTCGAGGACGACGGGGAGGAGCGTGGGAGGGACGTAGTGGAAGAACTCGTAGGCCGAGTAGACGGGCACGAAGGAGCCTTCGTTGACGACTAGGGATGTCCAGGGGCGGGTTTGGAAGAGGGTGCTTGGGATGGGGGGAGAAGAGGAGGTTGATGGTGAGGAGGAGGATGTGGTGATAGGAGGTCGGCGAGGGGCGTGTAAGACAGCGCGGGAAGATCGAGATAGGGAGAGAATGTGCTTGTGGCTGGTAAATGCCCATTCGCTCGAGAGATCGACCTCGCGGCTCAAGAGAGAAGCCAGCATGTGGGGATAGCTGACGAGAGTGATGCGTAGGGGATCGAGTTGCGAGAAGAGTGTTTCCCACAGCCAGTTGTTGTCCCAGAGCTCCAGCTCCTTGACCTCTCTCGGCAACGATCCGTCCGAAGAAATCGAGGCCACCGAAGTATGCAAGGGGACTTCATCCGATTCAGACGGCAGCACGCCCCAGACCTGATCCTCGTCGGCCTCGGGGGGGTCAATCAGCAGAGTCAGCGACTCGACGTCCATGTCCAGCCCGTGGCGGGCGAGGAAGCGCAAGAGAGGAATCTCATCGGCTACGTCATCGGCGCTGTTGGTGTCCGGCTTCCGCAGGCGGCGAAACGACCAGACGACGTGACGAAAGAGCAGCTGCAGCAGCGATCGTCTCCACAGGCGGCACACGAGCGAGGCCGTCTTGAGCGGGAGGCGGGAGTCGGCCTGCAGCGGACGCGAGATTTGCTCGGGATCGTCGTTTAGTCTTTCCTGGAGGGGAGAAGGGGAGTCGAGAAAGGAGAGGATGTGGACGAGGAGTTCGTTTGGGAGGCGGTTGATGAAGGAGTGCATTTTGGATAGGTAGGTATAGTTAACCAACGTCCGTTTTGTTGGAGTTGGTTTCCGAGGGAGACTTGAGGACGTCTCTTATGTCTCGGGTTAGGGGATAACTTGAAGGTTAGTTATATGGAGGCCCCACGTTTTTTTTTGGCGTTTATTCGTAGAAGGTGCGAAGTCGCTAAAATAATAAATTGGAAGGAGGTTGGAAAGTGTAAGCTTTCGTCCGGACTCGCGGACACGAGGAAGCGAAAAAGAGGGACGACGGTTTCGCCACTGACTCGGGGGAGAGAGGATCAAGGGGAAAGGTTTGAAGTCGAGTTGTCGAGGTAAAGTTTGTTATTTTGTTTGGAAAGTCATGCAGGATAATGTCGATCATATCCAGATGGAGTTTTTTTTTTT
>JAMQMW010000063.1:0-26689 GCA_024115155.1 Thelonectria blattea
GGGGGGGGGGAAATATCTCATCAGACCTAGTATTCCAAAGCCCTCCTCCAACTCTTTCCTCGTCCATCTATTCACTCTCATATCGCCACAAAGAAACTCTTCTCTCCCTCCTTCGGCACAACCCTCGCCCTCCGCATAATCCCATCCTCGCACGCCAACCTGATCCTCTCCGGCGTCGCCGGACTCTCCAACCTCAACAACCCCTCGCCCTCGTCAACGCCGACCTCGACTCTCACCCCATTACTCCCCCTCGCCGACCTCAACGCGTCCCGAATGGCGAAGAACACGGCGCTCCCCATGAAGAACGGCGGCTCCCCCACGCCCCTGCTCCGCTGGATCGTGCGCAGCTCCTTCCACTCCACGTCCTTGAGCAGCGACACGTTGAACGTCTGCGGGATGTCGCGAAACCCGGGGATCTTGTATGCCCCGGGCCCGCGCGTGAAGAGCGTCCCCGCCGCCGGGCCGTTCCGCAGCCAGAGGGATTCCTCCATGGTGAAGAGCCCGAGCCCCTGAACGAAGGCCCCCTGGATCTGTCCGTAGTCGATGGCCGGGTTGATGGACTGCCCGACGTCCATCTTGATGTCCGCCCGGAGGCAGGTCCACGTGCCCGTGAGCAGGTCGATTTCCACCTCTGCGGCGGCGACGCCCTGCGTGAAGTAGAAGAACATCTTGCCCTTGTTGGCGTCCCAGTCGTACCCGATCTCGGGCGTCTTGTAGAACCCCTGGGCCGAGAGGTTGACGCGGTCAAAGTAGGCCGCGTGCGCGAGGTCCTTCATGGTGGCTCCCGGGCCGAGCTTCTTTCGGTAGGGGGCCAGCCGCTCGTTGATCTGCTGGCAGGCGTTGTAGATGGCGAAGCCGTTGAGGTCCGACGACGCCGACGCCGCCGTGGAGGAGGCGTTGGCGACCATGTTGGTGGCCGTCTCGGAGATGAAGACGTTGTCTAGAGGGACTCCCAGGGTCTGCGCCGCGATCTGGGTGAGCTTGGTGTGAAGGCCCTGGCCCATCTCCGTTCCTCCGTGGGCGACTAGGATGGATCCGTCGTGGTAGATGTGAACTAGGGCCCCGGCCTGGTTGAGGAAGAGAGCCGTAAACGAGATGCCAAACTTTGTCGGGATGAGGGCCATGCCCCTCCTCCTCCATTTGTTCTTCTCGTTGAAGGCCGCCACGGCCTCTTTCCGCTGGTGATAGTCGGCTTCGTCCTGGACCTGCTGGTACATGAGAGGCACATGCCAGTCTCCCAGGCCCTGGTTGAAGTGCGTCAAGTCGTCGTCCTCGTAGAAGTTGATGCGCCTGAGCGTTTCCACGGGCATGCCCAGCCGATCCGCAACCTCCTCCATGTACGTCTCGCAGATGAACATGCCCTGAGGACCGCCAAAGCCGCGAAACGCCGTGTTGGTCATGGTGTTCGTCTTGCACAGGTGACCCTTGACCAACATGTTGGGTATCTTGTAGCACCCGTCCACGTGCGTCATGGCTCGTTCGCAGACCGCGGCGCTGAGGTCAAAGGTCCAGCCGGCGTTGTTGTAGATGTCGACCTCGAGGGCCTGGATCTTGCCGTCCTTGTTGACGCCCACCTTGTATTTGCCGAGGAACGGATGTCTCTGCCCGCTCGTCACCATGTCCTCTTCGCGAGTGAGCATGTATCGAACGGGCTTCTTGGTCTTCTTGGCCGCCAGTGCCAGCACCGAACTGAGCGGGATGGACCGAGTCTCCTTGCCGCCAAAGCCTCCGCCGAGTCTCTTGACTCGGACAACGACCTTGTTTGCCTTGACGTCGCATACTCGAGACGCAAATGCTTGTCTAACTCCTCGTTAGCATGCAGCCTTTGCATAAAGAAAGCTCACTTACGTTTCGTTTGCGTTTTGCGTACTGGCAAAGATCTCCAGCTCTCCATCTTCAGGCTTTGGAACAACCACGCACGCATTCGTCTCAAAGTAGAAATGCTCCTGACCGCCCATCCTCGCCGTTCCAGTAAACACATAATCGCACTTCTCGAACGCCTCCTCCACATTACCCTTCCGTATCTCCCGCGTGAACTTGTGAAAGCTCTTCTGCTCAATGGCCTCCTCGATCGAGTAGATGGCCGGCAAGTCTTCGTACTCGACCTTTACCGCCCTGGCCGCCTCCTGAGCCCGGGCGGCCGTCGTGGCCAGAACCAGGGCAATCACTTGGCCGGCGGTGAAGACTTCGTCCTCGGAAAAGAGGGGCTCGTCAAAGTTGGGAGGGCCAAACATGTTGGCTTCGCGAGAGGGCATGTCGTCCTTGTCCACGATGTCCACCACGCCGGGCATGTCCAGTGCGGGGGAGTAGTCGATGGAGAGAATCTTTGCGTGGGCCTTTTTTGACAGGACGTAGCAGGCATGGAGCTCGTTCTTCATGGAAGGAATGTCGTCGGTGTACTGTGCTTCACCGCATGTTTGCTTCAACGCGGCAAGGTGGTTGTTGGACTTTCCGGTGACTTCCTTGACATAAGCCGCGGCGGCACGCTCGTCTACCTTGCCCGATGACGGTTCCCTCTCGAGCTCGTCAATGGCTTGGCCGTCGACATCTGTCAAGGCGTTCTCCAGGTTCGTCAGCGCATCGTGGTAGAACCGGTAGAAGAAGCCGAGCGCGAGAGCCTTCCGATATGACGCCATGCCTCCCGGCACGCTAAACGCCATGTCAAAGTCCTGGCCAAGGGCATTCATGGTCCCCTCTAGCGTCTCCAGGTCGGCAAGTCGCCTCCCGACGAGATACTCCATGGCCGACTTGGCCGCCACAGTCGTCGCCGCCATGCCACCGTAGATGAGGTTGCACTCCTTGACGATGCCCTCGTCATCCAACTTGATCCTGAGGGCGCCAGTGACAATGGCAATGTCGTCATCCTTGCGCTTCGCCTGCTTATAAGCTCTGAAGAACTCTCCCCTCTCTGCCATGACGGGGATGCGGATCGCTGCGATGACGGCGTCAGGTGCCAGAGCCGTCTTTCTGTATCCAGTAAAGAATTGTGACATTGGGATCTCCGTCTCCTTGGTTGCCGACTTGGCGATCAAGACGGCATTAGCAGCCCAAAGAACCGGATTCAGGTCGGAAATAGGCGACGCCGTCACCAGGTTCCCAGCCGGGGTTCCAACATTGCGAATCTGCCTTCCGGCAAAGTACTTGAGCTGCTTCAACATAGCCGTAAAGACCTGCCCCCGAGCATGACCGTAGTGAGGAATCGCCTCCTCGCATATCCTCTCCAGGTCGGTGAGGACGACGTTTCCACCAATCTCCAGGTGGTCGTCCTTGAAGTCGTATTGCCGCAGCTCTGCGATGTCGCCGACGTACACGGACACCGGATAGTGCAGTGCCTTGAACTTGGTCTCGATCTGGGTCTCGGTGCTGCCGCCGACGATCTTGGCTTGCGGGTGCACGCTCTTGATCTCGAGGAGCTGTTGCAGCGTGACGGGCCGGTACCACCTCTTCCTCTTATTTCCGAAAGAAAGCGGCCGCATCTCGTGTCGTTTCAAGGCCGGAGGGAAGATGAGCTGCGTCTCGGGGTCGTACTCGATGAACCCCGGAGGCGTGAACCTCTTGATTGGCTGGCCGTTCGACGCCTTCTTATCCATGCAGCACCCTCCATTCGGTCGACCTCCTCCTCCATTCTCCATACAACACCCCGACTTTTCATCCTTCTTCGCCTTCGCACACAGCGTATCAACGCTAAACGTCTGCGCGGCATCCAAGATGGATCGATACCCCGTACACCGACACAAGTTCCCATCAAACGCCTCCTCGACCTCGTCCTTTGACGGAGCGTCATTGTTCCGCAGCAGCGCGTACAAGCTCATGACGATGCCGGGCGTGCAGAAGCCGCACTGGCTGCCGTTGGACTTTGCGATTCGCTCTTGGGCCGGGTGAGGCTGCTTGGTGTTGCCGATGCCCTCGACGGTGATGACATGCTTGCCGTCTAAGCTGACGAGAGGCGCCAGACAGGCGTTGACGCTCGCGTGGTAGATTTCTTTCGTCGTCGGGTTGAACTGGCTCACCACAATGGTGCAGGCGCCGCAGCCACCTTCGCCGCAGCCACTGGGAGGTTGATGTGAGTATTTCAGGTGTACTGCGTGTAGTGGTGATGTGCTTACAGCTTGGTTCCCGTCAGGCCAATGCCTCGTAGATACTCGAGGACGGTGACTTCAGGGTCAATTTCGTCGAGAACAACTCTGGTGCCGTTCAAGTAGAAGCGTAACGTGTCGTCAAATTTGGACGTCAAGACCTTCAGCGTTTCTGGGTGGCTGTCCCGCACCGGGGAGATGGCGCCGGGAGCCATGATGATGTCGATGAGGTTAATGCCAGCGCAGTGCTATTGTTGGATGCTATTGCTGAATTATCAGGCAGATGCAGATTGTCGTACTTCAGACAAAAGAAGAGAGACGCCTCCAACGTGAACAAGCACAAGAGGCGATAGATACGGGCAATTGGGGGTCTTTATGTTGCACGATGACGCCCGGGTCAAACGGATGAATCAGCGGTAAAACGGCCCGTCCACGAGACAAGAAACAAACAAGAAAGAATGCGGTCATAGCCCGTCAGACTAGCATCAGGTACCAGGGCTTCGGTAGGGCGAGATAACGAAGAGCAGCCTCAAAGGGGCCTTCTCCGCGTCGCTCCCTTAGCAGCAACCATCCCGTCTCTTCTCCCTCCCCCCTCACCTTCGCCGCAAAACCGCCACCCTTTTTTTTGCTCCAAACGGGAAGCTCGAGATATGTCAATCCGGGTGCGAAGCGAGGTGACCGGGTGCTGATAATGTCCGAATCCGGGGGGGAGTACTTCAGTCCGTCGTGTGTTCGCCCTGTACCGCCGTGTGCGAGCGGAGAGATTGGTTGCTGATAAGGGCAGATTTGCACCTTGCGCCACGCAGGAAGGAGCAGCTCTCGAGCCTCTCGGGGGGCGGGGAAGTGGGAAGGAGCGCTGCGTTCGCTCATCGCCTCCTTCCCCACGCTCTCAAACGCTCCGCATGCGCCGCCGAGACCCGCATTTCGGCCGGCTCCGGTTGGTGATAGGGCACCTCCACGATCGGGGGCTGCCACCTTTGATGCTAGGAACGCTCCGGTATCTCGAAAGCAGCTTGACATGCATGCATGACATCTATTCGCTATCCAAATCCTCTATGCCTCCTTCTAGTTTTTCCTGTTTCTCATCCTTTCCTCACTCTTGGATGTACTTCTTCAGTCCCCTCAACCTCTCCTTGGCCTCCTCCAACACATGGTCCTCCTTGCACACCGCGAACCGGATATAATCCTCAGCCAAGTGCGCGTTCTTGTCCGTGTAGAACTCGGTAGGCGGGATGGCCGCGATGCCGAGCTCCTGGATCATGAACCACGCCAGCTTGAAGTCCCGCGGCCGACTAGCCACGTGAGCGGGGAAGGGGTAGTCGGCCGGCACCTTGACCTTTGCCATGTTGACGAGCACAAAGTAGCCACCCTCGGGCTCCGAGTAGGGGAGACCGAGCTCGTCCCAGACCTCGTTGAGCCGGTCCATCTTGGCCTTCATGTCCTTGATCGTCTCGTCCCAGAAGCCCTCCTTTTCCGCCTTTTCGAACCCGACGGCGCTGGCTTCTTGCAGGGGGGATGGTGAAGTGAAGCAGATGCGCGTGTGAGCCGCCGACACGTGCTGCAGCAGCTCGGGCTTTCCAATCACCCAACCTATCGACAGTCAATAAACCGCCGTGTTAAGGGGCTACAGTGTGAATCGACATACCGACTCGCCATCCGGTGGCATAAAAGTTCTTGCCGGCAGATCCCACCGTCAGCGTCAGCTTCTCAACCTCGGGGGAGAGCGTGGCGATGCGGGTAAAGGGGACGTAGAAGAGACGATCGTAGACCTCATCAGACAGAATAATGATCTGGTGCTTGACGCAAATCTCGGCAATGCGCTCCAGCTCTTCCTTGGAGAAGACCTTGCCAACGGGGTTGTCTGACCAAGATTAGCCTTGACCATCCGGCCTCGGGGCACAGTACTGACGGGGGTTGTTGATGACAATCATCTTGGAGCGAGGCGTAATGGCCTTCTCCAACTCGTCGAAGTCAATGGACCAGTCTCCAGCAGACGACGTCTTGGTAGCGCCATCAGCAGGAGGATGCAGAGGAACGTAGACGACCTTTCCGCCCGGCATCTGGATGTTGCTAATGTACTGATCAAAGAAGGGCTCAAAGACAATGACCTCGTCGCCAGGCTCGATAAAAGCCATGAAGGCGCACAGCATGCCCTCGTTAGCACCCGTGGTGACGGTGATTTCGCTCTCCGGGTTCAGCTCCCGGCCCCAAAAGGGCGAGTAGGCATCGGCCAGGGCCTTCCTCAAGCGCGGCCGGCCCTTGGTGGGCGAGTACTGGTTGGCGTCGACCTTGTCAAGGGCTTCCTTGGCGGCGTCGATGATGAACTTGGGCGGGTTGTACCCGAAGAAGCCCTGGCCCAGGTTGACGATTGGCTGGTTGGGCGAGTTGGCCGCCGCCTCGTTGATGATGCTCCTACATGGGTGTTAGAAAAAAAAAAAGCAGGGACCTCGCAGGCTGAGGGGGGAGGTTGTCTTCTACTACTCACCACACATCCTGCCGTTGGCCAGAAACTCTGGCCGCGGGCTGCAGCTTTTTCGTCTCGGTCATTGTGCTGGAGAATACCTTGAGGACGTGGCGACGGGAGGGGACGGTTTGAACGGCAGCCCGAAGGGGAGAGGGAGACGAGGCCAAGCAGGTTAATATGTTGCGAGACATTAAAGCAGGGCACCCTGAAATACCGTGCCAGTATTAGTCACGGGGGCGGCAGGGAAGTAAGTTTCCGGCGTCTTTGTATAATAGGCGAGAGAGAGAGGAATAATCACGTCTGGCGGCACGTCAATTGGGTCCCTCTGAGAGAAATCAACTCCACAGCCGAAGAGTCCAAACTTGAGTGCTGCGACATCGCCGTGGCCGGTAGTGAGGGTTGATGACTAATCTGGTGGGGTTACTGCAAAAGAGCGACGATGGCGTCATTGCATCCAATGATCGCGCAGAAGGGAAAAGCGGGATATCTCAAGTTGTGCCTCTGGACAACACGTGGGACTGGGCAATTGAAACATATCTTCGGCTTGACGACGGCGGGAGAAGCGGGAGGAGCACGCCTCTCCCGATACTACCCTCCACATGGCCTATTCCGTCATCTTCTCCTCCCACTCTGCGCCGATGCTTTCCACTTGCTGAGCCGACTCCGGAGGCGGGGCAGGGATGCTTGAAAGTTGGTGTACATTGATTGCTGCGTGTGCTGCAGGACGCTCCCGACTGCCGACCTTTCGGCATCACGTCCCGTATGTACTGTAACGTCTTATTCTAAACCTCATCTCGTCTCCATCCACAGCTCAGAATCCAGTCCATCACCAGAATGATATCGGCCGGAAGTCCTCTGGCGTCTTGATTCCCACCCCTCGATTCACTCCATCTCTCTCAGCCCCTTTCCTACACTCATCAGCGAGCGTCCGAGTCACCAACTCAACGCATTCAGCCGCCGAAGCCCTCTCCTCTGCTTCCCATGCCAACATGCGATTCAGCACATGAACAATGCCATCCCCCTCATTAAGCTCCTTCAACTTCCGCGCATGCGCGTAGCACGTCTTAGGATACTTCTTCAAATCCTCCTTCGTACCAACCTTAGGCCACTGCGCCATCATGCCCAACAGCGATATCCCCAGCGCCCATATATCGTCGCTCGCGCCCTCGTACCGACGACTCTTAGCCATGCGCGGCGACCAAAAGGCCTGCGTCCCGACTACTTTCCCCGTAAACGTCACGGGCTTGACGTCTGCGCAATCGGCGACGGCCATGTCGATCGGGTCCCAGCTCCGGACGAGCACGTTTCGCGGCTTGACGTCCGAGTGGAAGAGCCCCTGGGCGTGTATGTATTCGAGCGCTTTCGAGCACTGCAGGACGACTTGTAGCGTTTCCATTCGATTCGTTCCGTGGGGTAAATGGTCGATCTTGGCTTGTAGCGTTCCTTCGAGACACAGCTCCGTGACGAGCAGCGTGGCCGCGGGGTCCGTCGCGTCTTCGTACCAGTCGACGTACTTGACGATGTGTTCCTAGCGAGAGAAAGAAGCAGGCGTCAGCATCAAACTTCACAACGGCACCCGCGTTTCTCTCACATGATTCAAGGATCGGAGTATCGCGGCCTCGGCACGCAGCTGCTTCGTGGCCTTTGACGCTTTACCCGCGAACAAGGCGCCGTCGCGAAGCCTGCGCACCTTGTACACGCAGCTCCATCCACCGCTGCCCAACAAGCCGCCGCGCAAATACGGGCCTGGCGGAAGGTTTCGACTTCGCACAGTCGCGTGAAGCTGGTCGTCCGAGGTCCAGTTTGGAACAAGAGAAGAAGCCTCGTGCTCCATGATGCACCTTCTCGGCGAGGGGCGATGTGTAAGAGTTGCAGTTTTTGGCGAGGTTGTACAAGTAAAAAAACAGCCCGACGAATAGTTGCCCAGACCTTGATAGACAGCTTGCGGGCGGGTTTTGAGCAAGAGCTCCCCCAGTCGATTCCGTTTGTGTGACACTGAACGTGTGCAGTACGGAAACGTGATTGGACTTCGATGCATGCTTCATCCCCCTCTACTTTGCCTGGAAACTACTGGCTTAGTAGTAGGCAAGTATCCTTGCAGCCCAGGTGACAATCTCGCCCATAAGATCATATCGCAAAGGGGTAGGAAAGCTCATCACAAGATCGGGACCTACTCATAAGTACACTACTATGTCCATAGCCCCTTCAGCCCTCATCCTAAACCTCAAGAGACCTGGCCCTATCTTACACAGGATTCGCCGGTCCTGGTTGAAGGAGTAATCATCGTATAACGCCTTCCCAGTTTCAAATAACGGCGTCTTGCCAGTGTTCGTTCGTGCATCCTGGCCAAGTTGCCGTACACGGGGCCCTGAAAAAACAATTGTCCACCAACCCCTTTAAACGCCACGTTGATAATGATGCATGTGTATATCCTCTCAGTGCCATGAGTCCTGAGTAGGTCGTCGATAGTGACCCGACACCAAACACACCTACACCGAGGCAGTCATTGGTCATCTAGGGACCTCGCCTAGAGGCCCGTCTCAGATTACGCATCAATCTCTCAACAAACTCCGTAGATCCGCTGCCAGATGCATCAGCAAAACCCGAAGTGTTCGGCTTGGTATTGCCGGAATTATCCCCAGCGCCTTCAGTGGCCGACTCCGGGGGAGGATTTTGTGCTTGGGTCATTGACCTCGTCCGTCGTCCAGACCCTGGCACCGACCCAGGCTGCTCATTCCTCACCGGTGATCGCTGTGCCGACACGGGGGATGGCACTGGAGATGGCACTGGAGATGGCACTGGAGATGGTGCTTGTTCCGTGGGTTGTGGAACAGGGACTGCCGGGGTTGGCATCTTGGGCTTCTCACTGACGACGGATTTCTCGGGAGACGACACCGACGGCTGCTTCTGACTTTGCGGTGCTGGCCTTTTCGAAGGAGAACTCTGGGGCTTTGCCTTTGCCACCGAAGTCGGTGTGTGCGGCGTAGAAGTCATTGCAGCCAAAAAGTTGGCAGGTAGGGGCACTGGGGATTCCTTTGGGGGGATCTATTTGCTCGTTAATTACGATGAAGTTGTCATTGAGCGGACATGTTTTACCTTATACGTCTTTTGTGCTGGCACAGGGACGGGATTTGGGTTGTTCATCCGGGAGTGGGTTGGAGCCTGTTGAGTGTCCATCTGAGAGACCTGCTGAACAGTCTCCTTCGACAGAGCGTCCTTCTCATGCGCATCGCCCGCCGGAGCAACATCCTGTGAATTTGTATCTTTCGCATTGGGAGCGCCACCGGCCTGAGTGATTTCCTTTAGAAAGGCTTGCTGTGGATGGGCTTGCTGCTGAGGAGCCGGCTGGGAATGGACTTGCTGCTGAGGAGCCGGCTGGGAATGGACTTGCTGCTGAGGAGCCGGCTGGGAATGGACTTGCTGCTGAGGAGCTGACTGTGGATGGACTTGCTGCTGAGCCGACTGTGGATGGCCCAGCTGCTGGGGGATCGGTGGCTGAGCGAACTGATGCTGGTGAAGCTGATGCTGGGATTCCTGTTGTCGAAACGCGTGTTGTTGCGGAGCTGGTTGCTGATAGAACCGTTGCCCAGGGGCTTGTTGCGACATAGTCTGCTGCTGCATGGTCTGCTGGAAAGCTGGGTTTGGTGCCATATGTTGTGTCTGCACCGAAGGAATGTGGTGCTGACGAGGGGCCGTTCCTGCTGACGGGTCGTATCGCGGGCCATGCGAGAAGGGATTTGGGCGGTGTGAAGCTTCCTGGGGAGCTGGACGCGGGGGTTGTGTACCCGGATGAACGATGGGACTTTGATAAGACATTGGACGCGAAGGGGGAACTGGAGCATAGGGCGAGGACGGAGACGCCGTGGTGGCGAGAGAAGATCGTCGCATCAAGTCTTGCTGGTTGGCCGTGTAGTATGCTCGCATGTCACCCTCGTAGCCATTTGTGAAGCCGCCCCAAGCAGAGTACGGTGTCCGATGGTCGGTCAAGACCCTACCAACGCGTTAGCAGTGATATGGTGTAACATGCACGTGGATGCCATACCTGTTGCGGTGCACCTGGAAGAACCGATACTTTTGGTAGACTGACGGGTGGACTACCCACTGCCACCCCGGATGAGGATTGGGGGGTAGGATAAACCGATTGACCTGGGCTTGATGGGGACTCGCTTGGCCATTTGGAACATTGGAAACAGCTGGCGATGCCGACCATTGACGGGGCTGTGGTTGAGCTTGTTGCGCAAGGGAAGGTTGATGATTGGGGGCGTTTGGATGATGCATGGGGGCCTGCAGGGCCTTCACGTCAAACCTCCTCGTAGTGAACAGGTCCTGATGCTGGTTTTGGACATGCTGCTGAGGATGTTGCGCATGTGCTGGTTGAGCGGGAACAGGACTCGATAGCTTGAATCGTTGGCTCGTGAACGGGTGAGCAAAGTTGGGCTGCACAGGGTCCTTGGGCTTGTAGACGTAGGGCTTTTCTGTGCGAGACGGAGGAGGGAGAGAGCTTCCCTGGGACGAGTATGGGCTGCTGTAAAAACTAGCTTGTGGGTAGGCAAAGGTCTGTTGCGCTGGCCTTGGGGGAACAGGTCTTGGTGGCTTTGGGACCGTATCGAGAAAGACGCTTCGAGGGTTATGACGCGGCTTGGATGTATCTTCCGTGTATTGCGCGCGGATTTCCGTTGACGTCTTTCCGAGATAATGCCATATCTGGTCTGGCTTGGTCAAGTCGGTCTTGGCCTGAGCCGGATTGCTGACTTCGGCGGTCTTGAGCTCTGCCCACGTGTAGCCTCCGCCAAACACATCACCCTTTCGAGGCATGGATGCATCCGTTCGCTTCGCCTTCAGTTCCGCCTTGGCTTCGCGGGAGGTCGGCATGGGGATCGCCTTGGCAGATGCCTTGGGCAGGCGGTAGTCGGCAGGGTCAGGCAGAAGCAACCACTTCCACTCGACTTCTAGGCGATCACTACAATATGTTAGTTTTGCTTTCATGGAGGTGTTCCGTCGGGTAGCATACCCATTCGGCAGAATATCGACCAGTAGGGTTCTGTCCTCGTGGCGGTTTTCGACGACGCAGCCAGCAAAGATGTCGCCTCGAAGGTACTGCAGCTGGCAAATGTCGCCTTTCTGAAGCGCGGCGGCTTCTGATCGGGTTCGCTGGTCCGCTTCAAGAGCAATCGCGTCAAGCTTGCGGTCCCGTTTGGTTCGATGGAACCTGCAGCTGAACTCGAACCCCTGCTCTTTGTACTCGGTGCCATCTTCTCCGAATATTGGGACATCTTGTGTCTCAACGAAGACGCCGGCAGCAGCAGCGCAAGTTGCGTGATACGAGCGAGTGCATCTCGTGTCCGAACACTGGAAACAGGCACCGCGTCTAGATCGACAATACATACACTTGAGGCCCAGACGGTCCTGATCCATCTGCTCGACGTCGGAGACCACCTCCTTCCCATCCACGGTATCGATGCACGTCTCTGGAAGATACATGGCACATAACCTGTGCGCCCTGTGCCCATTGTCCGTGGGTAGAAGTTCCGATGCGGGAAATTCGTTCGGACATAGACAACAAGGGGCCTCGGTGCTCGTTCCCAGTCGAAATCGAATCTTCTTGACTTTGGTCTTGCCTTTGTCTCCGGGGCCACGCTTCCGTTTCCCGCCGGCACCCTTGAACTTGACTCCACGGGCCGCAGGAGGCGTCGGCAGTCCGGAAAGATCGTCGTCGTCTTCATCGTCGTCGTCATCCGTTTCCTCATACTCTGTCGATTCTCCGCGCAGTTTACGCTCGATTTCGTAGACGTTAACCCAAACGCTATCTTGCGCTTGCGCACAATCGCACTTCTTTGCAACCTTGGCCAAGTCGAGCCAAGAGTCCAGTGCAAAGTTCACGGCCTCGGCGCAGTTGTAACCCAGATTGTAGCCAGAATGATAGCCATAAGGATAGGTAACCACGAATTCGCCTGGGTAGGAGAGGCACCTGTTGACCTTGATACCGTAATGCTGCTGAAGGTGTTGAGGTGAGATGAGGAAGGCTTTGTGTCGGAGAAATTGGTCACACGCCTTGGCATCTTGTGGCCAGATGCTCTTCATGGCTGCTTCGAATCGGCGGGCATCGGCTTGCGAGATGCTGTACCACTGCTTTGGGGCACCAAAATGCAGGTAATTGATGCTGTACAGGTCAACATCCTCCAAATGCCAAGCAAAAGTCGCCTTCCACATCCCTAGGTACAGGTACGCCGTGTTGACGCCAGGCACCTTTGTACCAAGCACATCCAGAAGGTTGGGGAGCTTGTTCAGGTTCCACAACTCTGTCGATTCGTCGAATAGGGTGCCCATCAAGTCAGCACCGTAGAGGGGCTGGGCGTACGTCAACGTCTTCCAGTACACTCTCTCAAGTTCCGCGCAGCGTTCTGGGGTGTATTCGGATATGTCCATGTGGTAATCCCAATCCTTGAACGCGGCCTCGTCTATTACGGCGGAGCCCTCGCGTTTGCTATACTTGCGGCGCGCCGATATTGACTGAGTCTTCGACTTTGCTGCTCTCGCGATACCCATTCGACCGACTTGCGGAGTGCTGTCATCCTCGTCAACCGGTTCGCCAAGCTCTTCCTTCTCAATGGAAAGGACTGGTTTGTCCTTTCCGTCGGCGCCGTGCTTGGGAGACACTGGAGTCATTGGCCGATCGTCTCCGTCCTCGCCCGTTGGCTCTTCCTTGATCTGGTGTTTTCGGGGACGTCCTCGGCCTCGCTTCCTTGGAGGGTTCAGTGGATCTATCACAGATTTGGGAGCGGCGGCTCGTCGTGGAGGCCTGGATTTCTCGGCATTCGCTCTTCGTTCACCTCGGCGCGCGGGGGGTTGATGTTCGCTCTGGTCGCAAAGCTGTCGCCACTGCGGAAGGTTGTAGGATCGACCGTGAAGGATGTTGACTTGACGGTAGGTGCCGCCGGAGCCCATAATGTCTTGCTTGATGGGTTCCCTCACTCTCACTTGCTTGACCAGGTTGTCGATCGGGGGGAGCGAGTCTTTCCACTCGGCGGGAGGAATAATCTTGATGATGCCAGATTTCATGCCATAGCTATCGACAGCTTCCATCTGCAGTTTCAAGAGTCAGCATGGTGATGTGCCTGTTGGCGGAGGAGGGACGCACGAATCGCTTAAAGTCCTTGAACTGGTGCATGGTGGGTTTGAAGACTGGCACTGTACCAGACCAATGGTCAGGCAGCACCTCTCCGATATCATCTTGACCGGCTTCGCTGGCTGGCGCGGGAACCGGCGCATCGCTGAGAACGGGTTCTTCGTCGAGGTCGCTGAGTTCTGAGTCGGAGGCGTCTGACTTGAGGTTGTTGTTGCTGTCCGGGGGCGAGTGGAGGAATCCGGACTGGAGTTGAGATTTCTTGGGAGGGAGCTCGTCCGTCGTCGCGCATTCGGTCTGTTCGTGAGTCGGCGCGGCGATTGTGTCGTCGGCACAAGGAGCGACGGGAGCTGCGGCCGACGAACCGGCGGCGTCTGTCAATGTCGACATTGGGGGCGATCACGTCGCAGTTTGCGACGAGGCCATTGAGGCAAGAATTGCGGATGAATGTCGATCACGGCAGCCTCGAGAAAAATAAAGTCGTATGCAGGCGGCGGTTCGTGAAAGGGAGTAAAAAGAGCGGCGTGTCTGCGAAAGCGTGACGGTGGGAATTAATTGATCCAAAGTCTAAAGACGGAGGAGAGGTCGCTCCCTCAGGACAGAGGGAAGGCCAGGTGATGCGGAGAAATTGGCACTGGCCAAATGTAGGAGGCGTTGAGTTCAGCCTGGTGGACGAGGTAACTTTCGCGTGGTGCGCCTGCAAAAGGATACTTTACGGCGCGCCAAAATTACAGTGGCTTTTGCCTTATGGGGTCCGCAACCCGGAAGAAACAGGGCAGGAGCGATGGAATTGGAACTGGACATGCAGGAGAGGGAGAGGCACTGGCGCGCCTTCCCTGGTGCGTCGCTCTAAAGTTGGAACGGCAGGAGCGTGAGCGAGTGGTTCGATTTTCGGGCGGTTCCACTGTTGTTTTTAGGGGATACTTTAGCGGTACGCGGGAACAGGTGGGAGCTGAAGGGGACAGGCGGTCTGGATGATGTACTGGAGATTTAAATGCACCTTGCTGCCGATCTGTTTCTCCCAAGATGCACTTTGTCGTCACCGTTCTCGAGGGTTTGTCGATGGAAAAATATTTGAACGCGTTTATTATTTGGAGGGAGGACGAGACACGAATAATTGAAACCTCGATCGGGGAGTCAATTACGGGTGTATTGAATACGTACCTCTCCCGCGTTTGTGCGCTTGCTTCTTTGTTTAATGTTTGTGTCATGCCTGAGGCAGATATCATTTTAGACGTTGGATCCATTTAACCCCAACCCCTGGATGCAAACCTGCAAGTTGATCAGATTGATAAGGGAGATCCAATTCCCAACCCTCCCCTGATTCCCCTCATCAGCCACCCCAACATTCCTCCACTTGGTATGCCCCAGCGTCCATGAAAGAACGACAAGCACTGTCGGCGAGGAAATTGGACCAGGACTCGAGTTGATTGAAAGTCTTGACCTCGAATGACGATCCAGGGGATGGCTCATGGCTCTTCTCGTCGTTGAATTTGTTGGTCTCACCGGATAAGCTTATTTTTGACACATCCGACAGATATCATCGTCATCTGGGGACATGGTTGAAAGCCCTGGTCGACGTGAGGTCTCAGCACCTTGTCAAGGCTGCAGTTGAGTTCAGTGATCCAACCACTCTTTGATCATCCATCCACTTGGTGGACTACGGACACCCATAGGTCACGATGAAGAACAGCAGGTTGATCTCACGGATGTAAAGACATGCGAGCATGCAAAGTAAGAAAAGATGACTAATGCTTTCACGAGATTATCTAATTATTCTATCTATCCTCATACTCATGCTTCTTCAACTTCCAGAGTTCGAAGGAGGGTATTTTACTACTGCATCTTTTTTCTTTTTTTCGACAAAGGGGATGACTGAAAAGCTAAACAGCTCGACTATCCAACTCGACGGCATACACGCGCGCGTCCAACTCGGTCGGCTGATGGTGCAGCGCCGCCGGAGTCATGGCCGGCGACGGCGACTTGGGATACGGGTCAAGCTCCGTCGGGTGGTCCGACATTTGCGTAAAGACCGACTGCGGCGATTTCATCAAGTGCTCCGGGGGAATGACAGCTGCGGCTGTGGTTTCGGCGGTCGGCGGCGGCGGAGGGGCGCTCGTCGTCGAGGAGAGGCTGAGGGTCTTTTGCTTGCGGCTTCGGCGCCTCCAGAGGAAGAAGCCTAGGATTCCCAACGCGACCACGGCCACAGCACCGACGGGCACGCCGATCTTGACGCCGAGATTGGAGGAACCTCCGGAGGAGCCGTCGCTTGAGTCCGAATCCGCGGCATCACTCGTCGACGACGACTTGCCGTCCTCGGAGCACGTCGCCGTGACCTTGTCGGTGCCCGTTCCGTTGGCCACTAAGGGACTTAGCCAGAACTTCTGCGTCTTGTAATCGACTTGCAGGTAGTTCTGCGAGAGGAAGACGCCGGCCAGGATGGGCACGTCGTTGCCGAGGTCGCTCTGGCCGTACGACACGGTGGCGGCGATGCGGCTGTTGTTGAGCACGGCGTACTTTCCCTGGTCGTCGGTGCCGCGCTGGTGGTTGATGAGCTCGTAGTGCGGAATCACGCTCTCGTACCCGTTGGACAGCCGGATCTTGAGGGTCCCCAGCAGGGAGTCCCGGTCCGCGGGAAAGACGGAGTCGCCGAACTCGAGCCCATCCGAGTCGATGTGGTTGCCGATCTTCTGGAACTTCTCAAACATGCTCTCGGTCAGCGTGAAGGAGTTCTGGATGGTGTCGATGCACGCCGAGATCTTGGAGTCGGCGTCCGGGAAGAGCGAGTGGTCGCCGTCGTCGTTTGTCAGGATCACATCGGCCACGAGAACCTGCAAGGGGCAGTTGACCGACGTGCCGGCCCCCCACATGTCGAACTCCATCTTCTCCGAGTCCTTGAAGCGGCCCTTGTTGATGCCGCCCACGATGAGCTCGCCGTCGCGCGGGTGCAGCTCCGACGTCGAGCCGTAGTCGAGGCTCCAGCTGGAACTGGGAGCGAGGTTGTGCTTGACGAGTCGCTCGAGCGTCGACGAGGCTGGGCCCAGGGCGAGGGCACTCAGGTTGACGGACTCTTGGTTGGCCCATACTTCGAGAGGGTAATCGTCGACGAAGGCGCCGGCGTCGGAGAAGTTAGCCTTGTCGTAGCCGTGGACGACGGTGGTGCTGCCGTCGTTGGGCTGCGCGTCGATGACTCTGGACGCTGACTGTTAGTTATCAAGTCTTTCGGTCGATGCCTCGAGGAGACGTACTCTACATCCCAGTCCCCATCATCCGATACCGCTTTGAAAGAGCCGTCTGTCGTCGAGTAGATGCTTCCCGACGCTCCTTGACATGAGATGAGGTCCGTCACGTTGTCTGAAGGGCAGTCGAGGATGTTTCTCACGCGTGTATTGTTGAGAATGGTCGAGATGCGCAGCCCTTCGGTCTGATTGCCCAGGAGAAGCTTGATGCCACGGTTGGCCCCGATGCCGTTCGGAAAGGTAACATTCTACACATCGAGTCAGCACACAACACAACTCAAGAAGCAGCAAAGAAGGCAGCATACTCTGATCGGAAGCACAAGAGGCGCAACAGAGCAGTTGTCGGCTTCCGCGCCCGGCAGGAGGGCGCCGGCCACAAACAGCCCAGTCAGCAAGGACGACAGCATGATGAAGCAACACTGGCCTTCTCCGCGCAGTGGCAGCTGGCGTGAAGTTTCGAGAAGGGGAAGCACACGACGATGGGGAGGTTTAGTGGGAAAGTGGGCAAAGACGGACAGTTTTGAGGAGTCGGCGAGCAAGTCCTGCGAATATAAGGCCAGCCTCCGGGATCACGCTCCTTTGCCGTGTCTACTTCTACAACACATCTTTCCCTGTTTGGCCATTGGACGGGGGATGACGGCTCAGCCCTGCAAGGTTGGCATGACGAGACGGTGACGGATTCGGGGACCTGGGCCTCCCGGGCTCATGCGAGGGCTGGGTGAGTGTGGATAGGAGAGTGGTTTGGGTGGTGACGATTTGGGCAGAGCAGCCGGGGTTTTCGATGAGAGGGCCCCGCGCTCTAGACCGCTTGAAGGAGTGATGAGATGGCATTGGAGCGTGAATGGGACCGATAGAGTAGTTGGTCCGAGATGCTGTGGTGGTGAGCCAATATTAAGGGGGGTTGTGAGGATATCAACAAGACCGTTTTGGCGACTCGACAAGACAGGGCTGCTTTTCCTTGTCAAGCAAAAGTCTATTTGGACCAAGCATAAAAACATACATAAAGCCAAGGTCCCATGAACAAAGTTATCGGAGATCAACTCAACTCAGGTTCTAGTGCGCTTCTCTCTCCTTTCGACTATCCAGCCCCAAGGAAGGTCTCAGTCCTCAGTCCCCTCGCACCGAAGCAACTCCCTCATTGGTGGCCTTGAACGTCTGTTACAGACCCAAACTCTAGTCCCCGATCAAGCCACGATATGGAGCCCGTTCCGGAGCCCGATCGAAATAATCCCCGCTGACTTCCCCGGTCGACCCCGGCGCAGCCCAATGAACGGGCCGGGCATCGCAGACCCTGTCAAAAAGATCCCGGCGCAGAGACAAAAACATCCGAAGGCGAAGCCCGAACGAAACGGGGGCCTCGAGACCCTTCATTGGCAGGGCGTTGACGGGGATCGTACGAGGCTAGTGCAATGCAATCAGTGCTTCATGTCTGGACTGGAGGCCGACGCATGCACGGCGGGATACTACGATGATACACACAGTAGTCGACGGGCTCCTCTGGCCGCTAATGCAACCGCGTTTCGAGGTGCCCGAGCAGAGCCCCAAGAGCTTCGCTCTGGCCGATGACTACTTAAGCGAGTCAATCACGCACTTTTGCGTCGAGGCCTTGTCGGGGGGACTGGCTGCTTCGGGAAGTTGTCAGAGAGATCAGTCACTCGGCAACATGGCACTTGACGTTTCTTTCGTTCAGTCCATGGCCGAGGACTATCGCCAGCAACGTAAGGGACCGTGGTATAGTCCCGGCCTGACGACGACACACCAGTTACTTCATGTGTTGGGACTTTGGAATCTTGGAGGAACTGACACTTACAAATGTAGTCGCATGAACAT
Organism: Thelonectria blattea; assembly: GCA_024115155.1. NCBI lineage: Eukaryota > Fungi > Ascomycota > Sordariomycetes > Hypocreales > Nectriaceae > Thelonectria > Thelonectria blattea. The sequence continues at coordinate 18,733 of JAMQMW010000063.1, forward strand.
GGAGGTTTGTTACCAGGGCGAAAACTGACAATACTAGCGAGCGTTTGGGGGCTATATCCGTGGATATATTCGTATGGTGCCTATCTTCGCCTGGGATCGTTACGAGGAAATAAGTTACACCATGGCCGAGTTCTCTACGCAAGAAGGGGCACATTATTACTCGTCATCTGTCCATGGTTTTGTAGCAACGTTGGTAATTATCCGCAAGACAGTGATTGACGAGCGAAGATGCTCGTTGAATGACGACAACCTTTCTTACCTTGTCCTTTCATGAAACCTCGTTCCCGCCAGCCACTATTGAAGTTAGATGCTCGAGGAGGGTACGAAACTCGCCGGAGAGTGTTGCGGCGCTGGAGCAAGAGAATCATGATGTTGTCATTGAATACGAGAATGCAGGTGAAATTATGTTTATTCATTGATGATGGATGATCTGAGGACGATTGGCAAAAAAAAAAGATAAACGCGACAAGATCAAAAAGTTAGGTCCCGGAGGGAGTCGAACCCTCGCTGGCGGAATCAGAATCCGCAGTCATAGCCGTTAGACCACGGGACCTTGAGATGTGGTGATCCACTCTCCGTGATTGGCTACGCTGATTGTGCGATGGAAGGGGCGACATTATTCTGGATTATATCTACTAAGCCCTGAGGCCAGCAACTGGGAAAACTTTCATTCAACGTCTTCGTTCCGCACCCCATCTCCACAACCACATGCATGCGAGAGAAAAGGCGATACGGATACGACTTTTTGCATGATGGGTCTGCGTGGTGTTTGCCGTCGCATTTCGTCATGATTCTATCATCAAGGTGTTTGAGAGAAAGGTCTCACATTCATTCCGAATCTCATCAAATCCTCCGACACCATTCGCGGCACTCCCCACCCCAATCTATCGCCATCGCCAGGGCCGAGAGTCAATCTTCCCGCCTCGATGTGCCATCGAAGAAGCCATCGAAGCGACGCCTCAAGGCACGAAGCCCGGTCGGGCCACTCGCTCCATCTTCCTCGATTCTCGTTCCAATCGTTCTCGACTCTCGACACGCATTCGCGAATCAATCTGGTCCCAAAGCTTGCTGCCATTCGCAAGCTCAACAGCCCGGCCCCCACACAAGCCCATCTTCCGCTTTTGGGCCGTGCAAGTCTTCAGCTTGGCTCTGCTCGTCGAGTTCCTTGTCGAGAGTCTCCAGTACTGGTACCTCGCTCTCGGAGCCTTTTTCATGATGCAGAGACACGCCCAGCCACCTCTCCACTCCATGACGGGCTGGCTGCAGAAGGCGCGCAACCACTACGAAGCGGCCGAAAGCCTCATTGGTGGTGATGCCATCAACTCATGGATTTCCCCGCAGCGTCCAGTCCAGCTCGTCGTGTTGGTAAGAGGCGGGAAGACCCATTGGCATGCTGCAGCTTACGGATACTTACATGACAGCCTGGCTTGGGCGTACCGGTACTCGAAGCAATGGAGAGATGGATGGAGCTGGGAGATAAACGGCAGGGCCCTTCCATTCCAGCCGACCAGACATTGCCTTCCCTTCTCTTCACACTCGTCGGTTGACTAACCAGAGAACATCACCATGGCCGCCTACACGCGCCTTGCTTTCGCTGCCGGCCTCGTGTCCAGCGTCTGGGTGCAGCCCGGCCACGCAACCAAAGTCTGGGCCGTGGCCGCCTTTGTCAACAACGGAGAGAGGACGCCGCTCGCCTTGTCTCCGGAGCCGGTGCTGACCCCCGCCGGAGCCCAGCAGATGCTTCGCCAGGGAAAGGCCTTTCGCGCCCGCTACCTGGCGAACCTGACGGATGAGGATTATGACCATATCGATGCCGCGCACATTGAGAAGATAGCTACTGACTCCATCGACAACCGCGTGCTTGACATTACGTCCCTTACCGATGAGTACGTCAACGGGGGTGCCATGGCCTTCCTCCAGGGTCTATATCCGCCTTCTCGTGAGGCTTATCGCAGCGAGGATGAAACCATCGGGCGCAATTACACGGCGAGCAGCGACAATTTCACCGACTACCCTCTCAACGGGTACCAATATCCCAACGTCCAAACGATGAGTCGAGTACAGCCAGGCTTTGTCAGGTAGGCTATGACCCTGCCCGTCCCTCGACACGCACTAACAATCAATACAGCCTCCTGGGAACCTTTGAGTGCAACGAGTGGGAAGCCGAGACAGTGGGCAACCTCACGCACGACCCGACCATGGACGTCCTATTCAACGCCACGCTATCCTTTTACCACACGATGCTCGGCACGGCGCCCCTGGAAGGCTTCTTCAACATGGACTACGCGAACGTTTGGAACGCCTACGAGATCTATGACCTCGTCAGCTACCTGTACGCGCACAACGAGACGGTCAAGGAGGGCTTCGCCGACGCGGCCAGCCAACTCGACGCCTTGAACAGGTACGCCACCACGGTCGAGCGTGCCCGCAACGCCTACATCAACGGTACCAGCGACGACGATTACGATGAAGATGAGGGCAGAGGCCAGAGAAAAGCGGTCCTCTACTCCATCGCCGGGCGTACCATGGCCTGGCGCATCTACCGACAGCTCGTCACGGCGATATATGGGGACGGCACCCAAGAGAAGCTGTCGCTCATGTTCGGCTCCTACGAGCCCATCCTCTCCTTCACTATGGCCGCCGGCCTGCTCAACGCCGAGTACCCGGCCGAGGGCCCCTTCTCGCGAATTCCCCAGCCAGGCGCCGCCATGGTCTTTGAGTTGATTAGCGACGACGACGCCGACGAGATACCGCCGTTTGAAAGGCTCTCGGTGCGCTTCCTGTACCGGGCGACGGCCGACGCCGACGCCGAATTTAAGGAGTACCAGCTCTTCGGGCTGGGCTCCTCGGAAAACGGCACCATGTCGTTTCCCGTCTTCACCAATGTCATGGAGGACTTTGGCGTGACTGCCTACGACTGGTGCCACGTGTGCGGATCCGAGTCCATCCCAGCACCGTGGTGCATCAGACTGGACGACGACGACGACGACGACGACGGCCCCCATCGCCAGCTGGACCACGCCCAAGTGGCCAAGCTGGTCTCCCTCGGGTTCCTCGTGGGCGCCATCTTCATACTCCTCTTGTTGATAAGCTGGCTCATCTGGCGCAACGGACGCTGCACAGGTATTAGGGTTCCCTGGCGGCGTCGGGGCGACAACGCGAGTCGGGACGAGCCTCCGGCGAACGGGGCCGCCCCCGTCGTTGTCTCCACGGATCCTGCGGTCGGCGGGTTCAAGGGCGTGGAGAAGAAGGAGGCGGACCGGGACGTGGCGGTGACTGCGAACGGGACGCATCACGAGCGGATAGGGAGTTGGGAGATGAGTGGTACTCCTAGCACGACGACGCCCACGACGCCGAGTGCTGCGAGGGCGAATGGTGCCGGGGATACTACCAGGGGGACGTCGAATCAGAACAGGGATCCGTTTGATGACGATGATGATGACAATATCAGTATCTTGGGGGCGCCGCCGGTCAAGGAGAGGGAGAGTGTTTGAGTCTGTGTGGGACAAAGGGCAGGGTTAATAGAGCAAGAAATAGATTGCTACATTGATGGACTCGGCTGCCTGTTGAAACCATGGTTGATAAATAGCTGAAGCTGTGGTGAGCGGGAAGTGTAATATGATGTGTGGAATTAGTGTCCAGTATTGGGTCCATTGAGTAGACGATGAGTTGGAACTGAAATTGGACGGTACCTTGGCGTGGTGCAGGCTGTTGAGAAGTAGACCATGGCACTCTCCTAGTTAAGGGCGTCAAGGAGAGTGATGAGGCAGACAGTTACTCCCGGCCGACAAACCGTAGCCGTTTGTCTCCAACGTCTCGGACGGATGTTTCGAATTGCCGGCCCAACGTTCACTCAACAAGGAAACTGGATTTTTGTAAGTCGCCGCTCAACAAGAAAGTCGACAACCTCGTTCAAGACGCCGTTAAGGCAACCCAGTCAAAGGTAGCAACAACCTAGGAAAGTCATGCCAAGGGCATCGCTAAAGTCGATGCAGAATCCAGAATAGAGACGACGGTCCTTCTTTACGGCATAGTAAGTCAAAATGATGTAGATACCTGTGACTACCTAGGATGACCCCCTGGCAACTTCTTAAATCGGTCTGCTATTTGTGGACATTTATTGTATTAACCTATGGTCACAAGTCTGCCGAGACTAATGTCGCCGTACGTATCTCAGACAACCTCTTCTAGAATATACATGAAATAACAGAAAATTAATCTTTTACCAGGTCAAGCGGTACGTCTGACAACTAACGAGGCGAATAGTTCTATCTCTACGATACTCAAGCACGAAGAACCAGACTCTGGATGGAAGTACTCAGCCAGGTCCGGGTACATGCCAATTCTGCGCGCCCGGCTCGTGAGCGGTTCGTCTCCTGGAGGAACTCGTGGTCCTCTAGATAGTCGACTCTGTCGTCGTCACAGCCCTGCCCACAGCCACCAACAGCGATGGTATGCAGTCGCGGACTTTATGGACAAGTTTAGCAAAGAGATCATCTTTACACGCCAGTTGGAAACGACATTGCGCAAGTATGCCTACGATAGGGTCAAAAAGGTCCGTCTTGGCCTTTTAACTTTTAAGGTATTGGGCGTGATTACTTATAATCCAAATCCCTAAAGAATGTTGCAGGTTTGTACTTTGCCCTTACTAGGTAGTTCAGTGCAATCTAAATCGTCATTTGCCACTAGTCAACTACTCTATCCATATCTGGAAGTAGGCTGGCGATGTTGTCCATGGGCAGGACGAAGAACTGGTGGAGTGCTGTGTCCTCGATGTCGATACCGTAGGTACGTGATGCTACTCTATCCGCCTCTTGCTAACCCTGTATTTTTGCTTCTCCCACAGCCATATGAGGTAGTAATAAGAGCCAGGACAAGAGGCAGAGGATCCAAACCCAACCTAAATACTCATGGGGAGGGGCAAGGTCCCCCTGAATGAGAGATACTTGGAACATCTGTTGACACTATTGCGTACAAGGAGAACTTCTTGCTTACTGGGTGCTCATTGGGATTGTAAGTAGGTATGCATTCTTGTGCTCTATTATGATCCAGCTGGACGAGATTTGGATCAGCTCTCGATCAACTCAGAGAGGCGTTCAACGAAGGGGTTGGCAGGAACTGCACATCACCAACGAACTGGCATCGCATCGGTGCACTTCAATGTTGAGATGTGCCATCTTAAGTTCGATAAATCGACCTGCCTTATCAACAAAGACCAAAGGCTCAAGCCGTTGTCCATTCGGTCGACAAGAGCGATTGACATGCGCAGACAACACACAGATGATGCGATACATCACCCTCGTCCTAGCAGTGTACCCCCAACAAACGACACAAAGAACACGGCTACGTACTGAATTATCACTCCTTTTCGGCACCCCAATGATGGTGTCCTCACCGGATACAACACAACCTGGGGACGATTTCCGCTCCGCGACCACCACCAAACGTTTACGAGTTGCTGGCGTCTTTTAGACAGACCCGTTGTTTCTTCCATGAGAAATAAAATAAACTTGTCAGCAACCGAGGCACTACTCTTGGGCGCTGATTGGTGCCAATCTTACCCCACCATGGCAGCCCAATGTGTCTATTAAGAAGAGCACCTAATAAGCCTCCCTCCTTCATTCCTCAACTTATTACATTTTAATCCCCAAATCGGTTATTATCAACATGCCTACTTGTGAAGAGTGCAGTGGTTCCGGCGGAAAAAAAAAATGGCTTCATATGTCCTGGCTGTAGAGGCTATGGTTCTGTCTGATACTCACTCTGCTTGATGTGGAGACGGTAAGTTGCCATTCCGTCTGGTTCCTGTTTATTGCAAATGCTCACAAAGCCTTGAGAGATTAATATGGGGGAATCAGCTCTTGGGGTCAGCGGTATACATATTGAGATAAAGAAGATCTTCTCAGTTGTCGATAAGATTGTGCCTCGCTCGAGTAATAATCCACGATTGACCCTCCAGGCGATCCTATGTTCGAATGTTGAGCTGTGAAGGCGATGCTTTGTTTCGGTTGCTTGGGAGCAAGATTGATGATGTGGCCTTGAGTACCTATCTATAACGCAGATAAAATTCGCACATCTATACCATACCATGTTTACAGTCATCTGCTTTATTCTGCAAGTGCTCTGCAATATCCCTTCAAATGAATCCCATGGCACCCTCATACACACACTCCCACGCCTACCCAGCACCGCCACGCCGCATATGCAACCGCCATCCTGACCGTCGTCATCGTCATGTCAGCCTTTACATGACACAGTAACAAGCATAAAAAGTAAGCTGACCAACCGACAATCAGATGAAACGCTCATCCGAGCCCGCGTCAGCTTCCGAACGCACAAAGGAACACTGCAGATGCGAAGCCGGGGCGGCATGATGAAAAAGGTCCCTCCGCGCAGAGTCACTCGGCCGGAAGATGACTTATCCTCCTTTATGGTACCCTCGGGAGCCGTTTCGGTGTCCGTTTTGCACGCGGGGCTGTGCGTGTGCGTGATATCTTTGAGTCAGCAGATGGATCGACATACAGCACTTGGCGAGATCGACATTGAGCTGTCCGGTGGCTGGGTGGGTGCCCCGGTGACATGTTCTTGAGGTGGGTTGGGGGATCGGGTTGGATGGGCATGTATAGGCATGAGGTCACGGGGAAGAATGCTGTCCAGTACTATACTGTCAGTCAGATGTTTTCTCTTGTCTGGACTGTTTAGTGAGAGAGTGGAAATGACTACATCTGGTTCGATCTGCTGGGCGAAGGGCTTTAGTTCAATATACCTTGCTGGATCATCACTTCCTGACTATAGTAGTTCTGCTCCCGGTTGAGACAGGGTGGTTTGATTGGATAGTGGGATAGTAGTTAACTATACCGTGAGAGAGTAGGGGCAAGACCTTGTCCCAGACCTACTAACAGTATTGCTGCTCAACTTCATCAACCACACAGTCAAGGTGTATCACGGGTCCGTAGCAACTCTCTCATACCTAGTCGAGCTTGATTATTCAATTCACAAGTCCTACGACGTACATCTTTTGTCATGATTCTCTCGCAAGCTGTCCTTCTGAAATACCCCTATAACCCGACCAGCATCATTCAGGGGCATCACAACCACATACAAACTCCCCCTAAACAATACAAAACTCCTCCTCCTCAACCCCCTCCCTACCCAACGCCTCACCATTCATGAACCCATGCACATAACACTCACCCACCAACGTCCACTCCTCCTCCCCTTCCCCTTCTCCCTCTTCATCCCCATCCTCATCCTCTTCCTCCACCCTCCTCCTCAAAACAAAAGGCGTCCTCCCCCCATACAGCACAACCACCACATCCCCAACCACCATGGCATCCGGTCCAACGAGATACATTCCCCCCCTCGTGACCCCAAACTTGCGATGCCTCGACACCAGCGTCGCCTCATGACTCCATTTAAACGCGTCCCCTCCTTTAGCAACCTCGCGTACCCCCTCGGAAACCATGTCCTCCGATTGCCCCTCCATGGCCCTCACCACGTACGCCGCCCCGTCGGCCAACCACTCGTCTAGTGGGATATCCGCGTACGTTCTCGAGCGGTCTGCCCCGACGCACGCGTTGGTCAAGGTCTGCACCAGCGCGAAGAAGGCCGTCTCCTCCGTCTCCTCCCCGCCGCCGGAGCCGGAGCTGGACCTGTTACTACCCCCCGCGTACCGCTCCTCCAGATCAAACCCCCCCGACCGTTCGCAAATATCCCTCCACAACACCTCAACCGGCAACCTCCCACCTCTCGACCTCTCAAACTGAAACGCCTTCCCGTAAAACGTCCACGACAGCCTCTCCAGCACATCAACCCTCACCCCCCGCACCCTCAACTTCTCCCCCTCGACCCTCAACCGCGGCCTCGTCTCCCCCGAAGCCCGATGCGGCGTATCCGGAGACGTAAGCAAATGCAACGGCGTGATCCGCCAGTCCGGAACCCAAGAAGGCACCTTCCG